>VCNE01002468.1:0-12883 GCA_009869805.1 Oncopodura yosiiana
TGTACAAGTTCAATAGAGCAACTTTTCCTAGCTCAATGCCGTTTCAGTTTGATTTTGGCATTTGCGTTCTCAATACATTTCACATTAGTTTCTTCTGGAAATAAAATGACATAGTAGTAAAATCTAAATTTTGAAAGCTGTGTATTATAATGATTCAGTAATAGTACAATTCTGTCTAGCTCTATGCTCTATGCCGTTTGAGTGCGATATTGACATTTCGGTTCTCAATAATTTTGAAACAGTTAGACTCAATAGTGTATTATAATACTAATAGTGATGAGCTGCAGTTGAAATTGCAATGTAGTAATTAGCGGCAGTATTTAATTAACAAGACTCAAATCTAGTTTTTACTTTAGCTAAGTAACTAAACCATGCAGTGTAATAACTCTGTTTAAGTCAATGCCGTTTGAGTTGAATATTAGGCTTGTGGTTTTCAATAATTCTGATTCTTAGTTTGATCGAATTGGATAGAATACATGAAAAAAATTTGTGTATTGTGAAAATCAATTGAGTCAACAGGGCTAAAAAACACTGGAGTAATTTTTTTTTGCTATTAACTAATTTATGCAACATAATACACAAGTCCACAATGCTAGCTAGACTTAATGCCATTTGAGCCTGATATTGACATTTCGGTTCTCAATAATTCTGAAATAGTTCAGAGTAACAGTAAATAAAGAACCTAGTGATGACTTGCAGTTTAAATTGCAATGTAGTAATTAGTTGCAGTATTTAATTAATAAGACTCAAATCTCGTTTTTACTCTAGCTAATTTACTTTAGAGTTTTTAAAGTTTATAGTAAACCATACAAAGGTCATATCTTAGTTATATATATATCAACTCTGGTTTAAGTCAATGTCGTTTGAGATGTACAGTAGGCTGTTCGTTTTCAATAATTCTGATTTTAGTTACAACAGCCAGAGGTACCAATAATTATGCAAAATTAGATAAAAGTAAAAAAGATAAAGTTAAAAAGTTCAGTAAAGCAACCCTAGGCTAAGTTTAATGCCATTTGAGTCTAATTTTGATATTTCGGTTCTCAAAAATTTTGAATTAAGTTGCTAAATCCATTATGGTTTAAATACTATAGTACTGATCAGTGTCGACAGAAACAGTGTTAAAAGTTAAAAAGTTTCAAACGTAATTTACTCTAGCTATACTTACATATAAAACTATTATCTATACAAAATCTATCCTTCTGAAAAAAATTCTACTCATATTCATATATCTACCTACCTGTTTGCAATAGAAAATTATCTCATAACTGAGTTAGTTTTTTCTTAACTCAAAAAGATGTTTATCAATCTTTCTCTACTAAACTTTACTTATCAACATATGTATCACACACAACTAACTGTATAAATAAATAAATATATATCTGTTTAGTGTTTGCAACTCAACTCGCTAGTTTCACACTGCAGAAGAGTTCTTTTTTATGCATTTTAATATTTTCTTTTTGTTGCATATGAATTAAATACGTAGTAATAAAGTAAACACAAGCTGTAACATTGCATTGTTATTATTGTTCAAGACTCTTCTTCACTTCTTCTCACCTGTGAAGCTTTAAAACTATCTTTTTCTATCTCTATATTTGGCTAAGGTTGGCTGAGATGTATGTTTTAATACAAATGTGTATCACTCTTGTACATTATAATTGTTGGCTAAGCTTGACTTCAATTGACTGTGTGAGAGACCCAAGTTTTTCTGTTGTTGGCTTCTTCTTTGGCTCTAGAATCTAGAATGAACTATATAAGCTCTTGTTGTTCTGTTGAGAGTTGTTTTGTAAGAGTTGTGCTCAATACTAATTTTTTCTTCGTGGGTTGAAAAGCTAAGAATATTTTTTTTAACTGTGTGTTGAAGCGCAACTAATAAGACGACTGTTCTTCTCTCTCTCTTGTAGTAAGAAAACTTCTTTTCATATTGTTCTCTTCTCTTCTGGAGTTGTTGAAGACAGGAACAAGAAGAACCGCTTGTTTTCTTCATGTTATTGTTGTTATGTATCATTTCTCTTCTCTCTTTTGACTATGCAACTTTGGTAGCCGACTTTGCCTATATAGCTGATATAGCTGATGTCGATTAAATATATAGTTCATAAGCTATATAGCTATGCATTATATTGAAGCATGGCTTAATGAAAAATAATGACCACCACTTATATATATTAGCACTTCCTATTAAATATATACAACTCTCTAATGTCACTGAAGAATCCCATTATAAAGATTAGTGAGGTGCTAAACTTCCTCTTTGGTTATGACTCACTGCGAAATGAGGCATAGTGCGTAGTGCGTGTCTAAAATCCAAAACACACATGAAGAAACTTTTTTTTGAACTAATAAAAATCGACAGAGGATTGAAGAGTTAAGAAAAATTAAAAGAAAACTTAGGAATGCTACACAGCAACAATGTAAAAAGCAATAATGGCTTATGTAGACAACCTTGATGTTGAATGTTGATATTTTATTGATAACTTTAGGCTGTTAGCTACATTATATGAGTTTGTGAGAATTTGCTAACAAGGGAATGATATAGTATTGCAAATGCTGATTTTGATATAGAACCAATTTTAGTAGATAGAGTTTAGAGTCTAAAACTTCTAACCTTAAAATATTTCTTAGGGTAAACGTTTTTAGTACTGGAGAAAACCTTAAAAATAAGTCAATTTTGCAAGACGCGTTTTCACATTGAATAATTTGTCTCAGCATTGAACTTCAAAAATATTTGATTTTTTTAACTTACGAAATATCTTTTTACCATGAAGAAGTAGCCTAGAAGAAATCTCTTACGAATAGACTTTTTTCTATGGTCCTCCATCAAATAAAATTAGTGGTATCAAAATCTTTAAGATTTGCAATGCTATATCATTCCCTTGTAAGTTTTAAAGAGTTTCAAGTAAACAATGATCTCTTAACACTTGCAATTACAAGAGTAGTGCTACATCACTCTGTACTATTGAGTACTGTTAAAATAGCCATGCTAAAGTCAGTTGAGTTTGTCCAGAAAAAATTATTGGAGGAAAGAAAAGGAAAATGTTATATTTTCTCTTATCTCTAATTGCCGAGGTGTACAATGTTACTACATATAAGGATGTTAGCACAATGAATGACCACCTGTAATAGTAATTGGTGTGTGTTAAAAGTCTATATGTACATATGCGAAAGAAACAACAACACTTGAAAAAAGGTAAAGAATAAGTCATTAGTGTTGTACGAACTTGATCCAAAAACACTTATAAAAGTTATAATGGACTTAGATTTGTTTGAAGATAGGAGAAAAGCAATTGAATTGCTGAGAGGAGATATAATAGCTACAACTAAATCAGTTTATGGTCCATGAATCTACTTATGATATAATGCAGCAAGTTCTCTAGATCTTATAAGTTTTCATGAAGCTTTAGTGAGCTGATGCCAACAAAGTAAAAAGGGTGACAAAAATTCGGTTCTATTACATCATCTTCATTTGTACAGATGTCACCAACTGTGTCAGTCTTAAGAAACGACAACTTTGTTGACTTGTGGTGGTGAAAATATTTCATGAAAATTAAGTCTTACTTTTTTAGTTCTCTTTTGGTGCATGTCTTTAAATGAAGTTTGGATATTAGTATAATTTTCACGCCACATAATTTTAATTTTGTGTTACAAGTAATGTATTTGAAGTTGTTTAAGTTAAGTTGTTTTGATAGAATGTTATAGAAAGCTATTATAATACATAATATTGAACGATATATACACATTTGAAGGGTCATTCCAACATTTCTGTGAAGTGTACAACACAAAAAGCCATTTGATGATTTGACGAGGTTTGAATGTGGCAAAAAATGACATTTCGAGGGCGTATTGTGCCATAAAACGACGTCACGGGTCATTTTGTGACTATTCCATGTGTATACTCTATTATATAGTAAGAATATTGAGTCTAGACTACTGAATTGATATTATATAACACATAGTTTTGACTATATTTCACGCTTGATTTCAGTTTCCCATGCATATTTCTCTCTTCTTCAGTTAAATGTTTGCATGAGCATGAAAACTGAAAAATGTTTTAAATGCAAACTGTTCCATGAAGATTTTCTCTGTTTGTTGTGCCACTAAAACTATTTATTAGGAGCGGAAGCCATTATGAAGAAAAAAATTTTCGTCTTCTGTAGTTTCATATTATGAATTATGAAAGCTGCAAATGTTTTTTGGTCTAAACACAGATGAGTTAAGAAATATTTTATTCCCTTTTTATGAGCAAGCTTTTCCTATACAGAGAAGTCTTACCAAAAAGAATTGTAAATGAGATGTAAAACGCATTATTTTTAAAACTGGAAAAAACAGATTCTCTCTTCATTGTTATTATTATTTATGTAACTATGTCATGTCGAAAAAAATTTGAAGAAAAAAAAACAGACTGCATTTATATATAGACATTTCTACATTGACAACAATTACGCAATAGAAAAAGTGTATTTACAAACAGATGAGAGAGAGATTCCCTTGATACATACATTATGACATTAGAGGCAGTTGTATTATTGTGAAATAGTCATATTCATGTTGATGTTGACTAACAGAGAGACTAAAAATATAATTGTAAATACATATTTATAATACAATTCATTTATAGTTGACGTAGGTACATAACAGAATAAGGCAAGGTCGAAAGTTAATAGAGAATTGTTGATTCAGATTACAATAATGTTGATAGGTTGAGACATTTAGATGAAAGGTGTGCTTCTACTATTGCGAAATGAATACCATTTTTATAACGCCCTTTTTTGCCAAATAATAATGATGACGATGGGAAGCTGAGCTACGTGTGTGTGAGATAGATAGAGATAAGTGTGTACATTTTATAAAAGAGTTATATATATGCGTACGTGTGGAATGTGTAGGTGGAGATTGCAGTTGTAAATACATTTGTGTAAAGTGACACCTTCTCTGATAAGATAAAGGGTTGAAATAGAGAGCGAGAGATAAGAGAGAAATGTCACAGAATTTCTGTCAATTTCAGATTTGAGTTCTTTGCTTGCTTAAAGTCTAAAATGATGATAGTTTTTTCTGGGGCTTATGTATGATTTGCAACAGTTTGCTGTAGCTAATACAAAAAGTTAAAAAAAACACCTTAATTAGTTAAATTGAGATGAGATTTTTCTTAAGAACTTCAGCACCGTATGAAGTGATTCTAGAGCCTGGCGAGATTGATTCATTTTTTAGAAGTTGGCGTTTTCGTACCACTGCTGATACTTGAGATATTGAAAAAATCCTGAACCTAATTAAAGTTCTTCTTAATAACTTTAACACCATTTAATATGATACTAGTTGTTTTTGAATTGTAAATATTTCTAAAGGTGCAAATAGCTGGTAAATTCTAATTTTTCTATATCACTTTCATTTCATTCCTACTAACTTTAATACCATTTACTATGAACATTGCACTTTTTGAGCTTCAATAATTTCAAAAGGTTTATACATCACTTCAACCAACTAGTACATGACTTCAGTAGCATACGTCAAATTGACTTCATTATTTTTTTTAATCCTATTTCTCAAAATTGAGTTCAGTTTCAGAATTAACTCCTCTCTCTCTCTCTCTCTCTACTCTTTACATATATACATCTCTATAACGCAAAACAAACCCTATACGTAGAATATGCGATTCAGATTTTCTTACAGTAAAAACTCTCCTTGTGATAAATACAAGTTTAACTTGACTGACTATTGAAGATCTATCTTTCAATCTAAAAGAGATGGATTGCCATTCTTACATACATATATGCAAAGATACTCAACTCTAACACTCTAGTATACGTTTACTTCACATTACTATAAATGTGAACACACATGCATTTTAACTAATACTAGTTATACATACTTATGTGTATACATTTGTACTCTCTTATACTGTGTGGTGTAGCTCTCTAGAAAACTAGCTTTTGCTCCTATATGTGCTCCTAGCTGTCTTTAGAGTTCTAGTTGTATATTATAGAAGTATGAGTTGTGTATAAGAGAAACAGAGTTTGAGAATGAATGAGTCAAATGTTTTTCAAACCAAACAACATACTATGTTGTATATATAATACACTTTATATAGTGAGTGGAGCAGTATCAGTTGCTTCAAGTTGGTTGGTTGCTTTGCTTCGAAGTAAAAAAGATATGAGAAAGAGAGAGAGAGAAGAGAATCTAACTAAGTTCACAGTCTCAGTTTTGAGCTAAAGCCAGGCACAGAGGCAACCAGGGTAGAGAATTTCAACAACATTGGTTGTATTCGTCTAGTCTACTGCTACTGCTACTACTAATGTCAATCAAACAGTTGCCCCCACACACATAAGCAAAAGGAAGAAAAACTTGGTTCTCACTCACTTGTGTAGCCGCCGACATCGACGACACATTATAAGAGAGAGAGAGAGAAGCCCGACAAGGAAGAAGAAGAATAGTTTGTTTACTATTACTCAGTTTCTACCTTTTTTCGGTTCACTTTGCTCCTTTTTGAGTGAATCAGCATTGGCACACGTGGAGTTTAAAAACTTTTTAAAACTCTGCCAATTTTTTTTAGTGTGGGTGACTAATTACATTGTAATTTAAAGGCAGTTAAAAAATAAGGTGACATTGTATAACGTACACAGTTACTATTGGCCAAGGCAAAAATAAAGTGTGGAGCTATAGCTAAGTGAAGTTTGCAAATTACATATGCAAATAAGAAGACTGAAAAGATTTTGAATTGACAAATTGATTTAAAGAGCCGTGAGTTTTTAGAGTGATGAGAAAGTGTTGAAAAGTTGTAGCCAAGAGGTAAAAAAGAAGAAAAAAAGTAGTGAATGAGATTTCTCTTATGTATTGTGTATAGAGTCAAAAGGAGAGTGTAGCTCACACTCAGCTTATTTGGAACCATTTCCCGAAATTTATTATATGGCCTGTGGCTGAAAGAGTAACTCTTAAACCCTAACTATACTCACGTGCGTTCTCAACTGATCTTCATTTTGACTCACTTATCCCCATTGAAGAAGATCATTTCGATATAGAGAGAAAAAGATCTCTCATTAGCTAATCAATTAGAAGGATTAAAACTTGTTGGAATTTAACTCTAAGGCGATTTCTTCTTTGGCCAGTTTTGCAACTTGAGAGCAAAAATTCTTTAGGAAGTTTTTGCATTTTCTCACACATTATTAAGTGAAGAATTTCTATATGTGCATTGTTGTACTGCTGCACTTTATTATCAGAGTAAAAGAATTATTAATATAGTGATGTGACATTTATTAATGTGTTTAAACAATTACGATGATTTGAGCTGACCTCAACCTTAGACAACTGTGTTGTAAACAAATTGTAATTTAACTCGTTTTCTATATAAGAAATATAAAATATACATGTGTATATTAACTTATTGTTGTTGCACTTGGTGCAATTTGCAGTGATAAGAAGAAGGATATTTAAGCACGAGCTATATAAGCAACAACAACAACAACACACAGTTATATATATATATAATATGTTAACAGTGCCAAAGAGCAGAACGAGAAAAAATTCATAATTAATAATCATAAGTGTACCGTGTGAAAAAGAAACGACCGGAGGAGTAGTAGAGAAAAAAAGTCAACTTATACTATGTTGAACAACTGTAGCTCTTATTAAAAAGAAGAGAATCTGAACAGCATAAGCAATGCAATTATAGAGAACAAGTTAAAAAAAGGAAGACATGTGAGTTGGATTTATAAATTGTAGCACATGTGTCATTTCATATGAAAGCTTACCGGTTGAAAAAAGAAATCTGTAGCAAAATCTTTCCTCCAGTAAAGTCAAGGGTGGTTTGGCTTATATAAGAAAAATATAAGAAAAAAGATTTGTAAGAAGTTTGTGGTTGAGAAGTTGAAAGATATTATTTCCTTTGACTGTGAATTTACTCACTGAAAGGTGAAAAACTCTTCACCCTCTTTTTGACTTGTGCTAATTATTATTATAGAAGCTATATAGAGTTTGCAATTAACTTATTACGAAAAGTGATTTCTGTGGGTGGTTTTGAGACGTATCTTAAATCAGCTTCCTTTTCCACTATAATATACATTGTTCTTCTTGTCTTTGGTGGAAATCATCAAAAACAACTAATAACTCAAGACTCATTAGAGCAATCAACTACCTTCCGCAAAGAGGTATCATCATCACTAAGAAAAATCTTCTCTCGTGATATGTGTTGATAGTGAGAGATAACAATTATAAAGCTAAGGGCTATAATTAAGTCTAATCTGAAGTTAGAAATATTAGCAAGTGTTGTAGTTTTGACGCCAGCTAATTTTGCTAAGGACAAATAGGAGCAAAATCATTGGAGTTTAGTTTCGTTCAATTCATTATATCGTTTTCTTAAACTCTAATTAAATTAGCATTAAATACGTTTAATTCTGCCAAAGACTCATATTTCATATACCAAAGGTCAAAAAAATAATGTGACTAAAATTAATTAATATTCTACATATATAACGTACCATGACTTATTTATCTTTTTGAGTATATTTAATACAAGACTGAATAGACTGAAAAACACAAAAATCCCCTCAATATGTTATTTACTTGCTTACGTGAAGGTGGCTCAGTAGCAGCATCGTCAGCAGCAGCAGCTCACTCTCTATCAGTTTCTCCTGGTGGAGGTTGTGACATTCCTCATCTCCTCCAGTTTACATTGTGCTGGTCGTCTCAACATGATGAATGGAAGTATGTATGGAGATGAAAGTGGTGGTGTTGTTGGAAGTTCTGCAGGTGGAAGTAGTTCTGGTATGACAAATGGAAATTCAGGAGGAGGTACTAATAATAATGGTGGCTCATCATCTTCCTCAACAACTCCTATCTCATCTACCTCACCATATAATAATAATACTATTAAATGTGAGTCTTCTCCACCGATCTCGTCACTCTCTTTATCAAATGGTAATTCCCAACATAACAACAACAACAATTCATCAGGACCTTTACATATACCAGCTAAAAGGCTACAGGCTAGTGGTAGTAGTGGATCAGCTAGCTCGGCTTGTAATTTGTCTTCATATGGAGCACATTCCGCTGCTGGTAAGTTACTAAAATGCTTTATATATTCCTACTATTACAGTAGACTCTGTCTATAGTGGTATAAGACTACTATAGACTACTATACATATATAAGAAATCATAGCTTATAAGAGAACTGATGAGATCTTTCTCACTATAGACAGAGTCTACTGTATATATTTTCTTTTTTCGTTTGCTTTTTGTGTTGTCTCGTGTCGTCCTTATTATATCCACATAATGATATAGATATGCAAGAAAAACGATTGTTAATTTCGTAACTTTCCAGCCTGGTCCGCTTATCCAAGCTCACTTCCTGTAGGAGATAGCAACAATGTAAGTGGGACTGGAGCAAGTGGTAATGGAGGTGGTGGAAGTTCTTCAGCAAGTTCTGGAGGTTCAGGTGGTGGTCATCAATCTGTCTCTGCAGCTTCATTTGAACCCTCACCTTACAATTCTCCTATGGGCAGCTCTGCTGCTGCTGCAGCCTACTACTCAGCAAGTTCTGAGAGAACTAAACATGCAGCAAGTCATCATACAAGTCATTTACCATTTTGGCCCAATCATGCAAGTATGCAAGACTACAGTAAGTATGGAACACCATCATCATTGTCAGAGTGTCAAGCTTTTGGTGCTCAAGGTTGGAATCCTTATCCAGCTTACAGTCGAGTTCCAAGTCATATGGAACATATGGAGAGACAACCCGTTCCTTATTTATCGGCTGCTGTCGCTGCCACTGATGAAAGAAGATCTGCTGTTGATCCAACAACCTTTCATGATACTTATGGCCTCCGAAATGCTTATGGAGCTGCAGATCCTATGAGTGGCACGCCTTACGCACCAGGTAAATAAATTTTTGTCTCTCTTCTTAATAATAGCTATATAGAAAGCTTTTAGCTTTTTAGCTTTTCTTAGTGCTCAAGAAGACACTATATGAAGGTTAGCTCTGCGACACTAATGCATTATGAAAAAGTTTTTTTTATATCAAGAAGAAGACAGGGTTAAAGTTTCTATATACTAAAAAGCAAAGCACGTGCATAACTATATATGACATTGCATATACTATATATATATATATATATATTGTAGTATATAGTATGTCTTTTTTTGAAAGCAACTATCGATTTTCTCTCATTAGCTTATATGTTGTCGTGTTATGTATATGTGAAGAGAAAGTAGTTTGCACTGTACAACTTTCTGACTATATATCACTTTGTCACTATATCTTGTATAGCTCTATATATCCTCTATATAGACTATATATACTATAGTGTACGATATGTCAAAGTATTTCGTCAAAAACTGAGCAAGTTGTAGATATACTCTAGAAACTAAAACTCTGACCAAAAAAGCTTTTGCAGAGCTTAGTCTCTCTCTCTCTGCAATGTATAGACTAATAGCAAAAAGAGTTGACATGAAATGTACTATATAGTCTATATATACTCTATATAGCAAAGTGAATTGGATATAGAGAAAGGTCTAAAGAAGAATAGTATAGTTTTTTTGGTTAGACTCAATATCTCACTCTTGTAACCAATAGTCAAATTCCTCTCGTTTCGTTTGCTACTTGTACAACTGATATGAGAGACAGGAGAGTGATGTTTTGTGATAGAGCGTAGAAAATGGAAGAGAAGTAAAGAGAGACAAGAAGTCAGAGAGAGAAATATTACTTTTAGAGTTTAAGAGTCGAGGGACATGATTTACATTAGAGTAATTAGAGTATAGGGTTAGGAATCTGTAGTATAACGAAAAAGAGATGACGACATATAATTTGAGTCTAGTTAGCAAGTATCACGACATCAGAAGAAGAAAAAGAGACACTATCGACTCAACTGAACCTCAGTCACTCACTCAAGTTAAATTTGGTTCACAAAACTCTTTTTAGTTCTACTATATGTTAGAGTAGAGAGCTATGAAGAAGAAGACGAATGAATGAATATAGTAGTGGTGGCATGACATGATACAGAGTAGAAAAAAATCCTTGATGATGATAGTCTCTGTGATAGGGAAGAATATATAAGAGAAAAAGATACACAGAAAAGAAATTCATTTCAAATGATTACTAAACTGAGAGAGTGAAGCTATAGAGAAAAATATTCCAGTAGTTAGCAGGAAAAAGAGTTGAGAAAAGAATTTCTTATTTGTTTGTGTAAACTATGCAAGAAGCTGAAATGATATTAGTCATGTAATGCAACTTCGTTGGTGGTTTGGTTTTTGACTTGACTTTTTGCTTACTTCTTCGTATACATTTTGCCTACGTATTTTAAAGGAGACTTTATGTCGGCTAATGTAATATATATATAGTGTTTTTTAGCACTCTGATGACAGTTGAGGGCAAATGTTGTCATATTTAATGGAGATTGATGGAACTTTTGTACACTATAACTTACATATTAAATCATCTTCACAAGAATTGATAATGAGTTAGGTGTCATATGTACATCTTAAAAAGTACGAGGCACAGCAATATTTCAAAAAAAATGCTAACCTCTACAAAATAAGTCTTTGGTACTCTCATTGTTATTTGAGATGGAGAGAAGAATGCCTTAGTTAGCAAATTTTACAATGGTACAGTTTGCAACAGACAAAATTCCGTCTTAATGTTGCAATTTTCTTAACTATGTACTATATATCTTTAGTTTGTATATACAATATATATACATTACAACCTCTCTCATCATATTTTTTTTCTTATTGAACATGATGTAAAACATTTGCATATTTTTTCTTACAAATTCATTAAGAGAGAATGCTGAATGTACCAGAAGCTTCTTATAGTTCATATATATGTATGTTATATATACTTATGAGAGTTATATATATATATATATGCTTTAGTCAGTAGTAATCTACTGTTTATTTCAAATGGAAAATTAGGGATGATTCTTTTATATGTGAGTCAAAGGTCCTTGTACTTGACCCTTTAAGTCGTAAAAGGGCTCCGTCAAAGAAGTATATAAACATATATATATGCACCACAAATAAGTTACGTAATGTGCTCTACTGCTTATATATATATAACTATAACAAATTGTGTACAATTGCAGTAGTCATATAAAACAGTTTTCTCAACTTTTTTGTTGTGTCTCTCAAAACGCATCTGTAGAAGAAAATGAAGTATATGAGTATATGTCTTTAAAAAAGGGAAAAAGAAGAGAAGAGTCATAAAAATTTTTCTTGAGGAAGTTGAAAAGTTCCATAAAATAAAAATCTGGGTAAGTGGTGTGTTTTGTGTACTATATTGAGGTCGTAATGTAAGCAAAGAGAAGTAAGGTGTGTGTTTCATATTTGAAGGTTATACATGACATTTTTAGACTAGAGAGAGAATGAGAGAGAAGTGCATCATTGCAACTTTTTCTTATTTTGTATATAATACTGCTATAGAGAGAGACAGTGGTTAAGAAATCTTTAGAGTCTCATTGTCGTTGTCATTTCATAATATTATATATACTGTGATATTACTATGATACCTTTATATTGTAGAAGTTATATTCTTCAAAATAGGGTGTAATAAAATAAAATGTAGCTAAAGGCGTGTGTCCAGCTGACAAGCGAGAAAGAGAGAGAGTTTTTTTTCTTTTAAGCCTTCTGTCATTCTCTGACGTAATAGATGAAAAGAAGTGACACAATATGCAATGCAATACTCAGGACTCTTTTGAAGAAGAAGAGAAGTTCTATACTTAGAAAGTTTGAGAAGAAAAGATGATTTTTTATTTATTGTTTATTATTGTTATTTTTACATGATGCATATAAGGAAAGAAAAAATTACTTATAGGCTGTAAATGGACAGGTTGAATGAGAGTTGAGGTCATAAAGTTGAGCGATGATGAGACTTTTTTTCTATGTCGTTGGCTCTAGTATTATATTT
>VCNE01002470.1:0-11082 GCA_009869805.1 Oncopodura yosiiana
AATAAGTTGAAAGTTTAAACTTTCGATACTAAGCAGGATGCACTAGGGTAAAAGCTACTGATTTGCTCTTTACATTTTTTCTGTGCGATGTCATCTAAGGGGTGAAAGGTGTGTCGACAACTTTCAAGGGTGCCAATGAATGCAGTACATTGGTTTTTTTAGGCCGATTGCTCCTATGCTGTTTCCATGCAGCTGCAAAGGCTACACAGCAAAATCTTTCTTTTCTCTGCACCAATGTAAAAATGCAAGAAGTTGTGGAGCAATGTAGAAGGAAAGCAGTATCTTGAGAGCCTTTTTTATATAATTTTGCTTTTTTTGCACTAAAACCAACAAGCAAGATTTTACGCCAAGAAAATGTTTTGTCTATATAGTACATAAGCCGTTTTTATACATTATTTTTTGTATCTCTCTGTTTCTCTGAATCTACACGCTTCTTTTTTTAGTCCCTTGAGATTTTCTTGACTATATCCTTCTCTGACTGAGTACTTTTTAGTCTGCCTTGTCTTAATGAAATTTTCTTGCAAATATGTGCAAATAAAAGCAAATGCGTTTTGTCTGCTCTAATAATAATACTCGTTTAATATGCATAGATGAAAAATCCTTGTAGATGAACAATGCAAAACAAACGATGTCTATTATTTTATATTTTTATTAATTCAATTTCTTTTCAGAAATGAATTTTATACTACGATACAACTGGAATTATGGGTATTTTGTAATGTCTAATCTCAACTAATTTTGACTATATTAAATTGACCTACATGGACATATTCAGAGAAATAAGTGTCTTATTTATTTCAAAACTTGTGTATGTGTTCAATTTCAAACTCGTAGAAACATTTGCCAAATATATGTAGTGGACGACAGCTCAGATATTATCTCAATGAATAATACTACTAGAAACATATAATTAGACTCATGCGGGCACTCAAAATAATATCTGGAGAAATGAAGGACTCTCTTCTAATTGCTTCGATAAAAGCAATTCATGTTACTCAAGAGTATATAGATATCAAAATTTCTCTTTCATTAGCTCTCTACTGATATATAGGACTAATGAGTCGGTTCCAATATCAGTGGAAATGGAACGGTTATTAGCCAAATCTACTAATTACTCAGCATTGATTTTTATATCTGATTTTGAATGGTTATCTTTTGTTACTTCAATAAGTTCAAAATACTTGACTAGAATTAAATATTGAACAAAATAAAATTACTTTGTTTTACAGTTTAAGTTGAGGGCCGATCAGATTATTTTTGTGACATTCATTCGCATGTATGATTTTGAGTATTAGATTCTTCGTTTACTGAAAATCTTGATATTATGTAAACTACGACGCAAACTAATCCTAATTATTTTTATTTTCAAGCTAAATTAGTAATTATCTACTCCAGTAAATAAGCAAAAAAGTTTTTTTATTTCTCTGAGATTATTACAACATTACTCACTGTCCATATTGGGCACAACAGAAAAGCTCTTTGATATAGTAACATCGTATATCGTCCATTCCTTATTTATATCAGTAGTGTTTTGTAACATTTAAATAAGGCTTTTGCATCATATATGGAAATGAAGATTTTATACATATCTCCCTTCTATGCACTCTGTATAATATGTAAATTTCATGCTTCATCCTCTGTCTATTATATATCATACTAAAGAAATATATAACATGGTATTATAATGCTCCATATAAATATAAAGTTTGCTAATTGAAGAAGTCATCGGAAGAAAAAAAACATAATTTTGAAAGTGTGGGATCACAGCAGGGTTTCATTACTATATAGACATCTTATAGTGCTGCAAATGAATTATAATAAAAGCCTACGTTGATTCAACTCTTAGCAGACATATGTGACTCCAGTCATTAGAGACAACAATAATAGTCATTTTGAAAATATTGATGTTTGTTAGACACGGCATGGGTCGACTTATGTAATATAATGAGTGCCGCGGTATACAACTGAGCTTCTTATGTCAATAAGAATATAAGAAATCATTTCATGCTGTATTCTAAGAATCAGTCCTATGAAGATTTTTGAAGAATTGTCTATTGTTTTGTAGCCCATTATTTTGCAATGTAGTAAAAAAAAGTAAAATGAGCTTTATAGTGATTGTGACTTTAAAGCGTAGGAAGAAGAATCAGAGATGTAACAACATTCCAAACTCGGGCTGTGTATTTATCTTCAATCACTAATGAAGCCCAAGTGATAATAATAATGCATAAGACAAGAAATATGTAAATGTGAATTTTTTTTATCATCTTTTCGTCTTAAAAGTCTTGGCTTGCTCATCATGTTTTTTACGGCAATGCGTGAGATTAGTTTTCGTGAGCCACGTAAACAACATGAGTGAGTGAGAAAATTAATATTTATTTTGAATTAGCATTTATCACGATTTTTATATGTTGAGTACTAGACATGCTATACACATGTCATTCTTACTTTTATTTACTTGCTCAATGTTTTTTATTCATTTTTAGCAATATTTCAAACCAGTAATGTAGTTTCTTTCGGTGTAAAACTACAAATCATTAAAATCTAGGTCTGCAGACACATTATTTATATTCTGTCCTGAATTCGCCTACACTAAACTTTCAATTTTCTCAAATTCAATATTTTTACCAATTTTCTCAATAATTGCGTACGTGATTAAAATCCACTACTCCTCCCAATATATGACCATGAACAGTAAAAAGAATATTGTCAAAGTCAAGTTCAAGAGCAAGTTTTTAGGAAATGACTAATTTCAATCTCCACTCCAGATCAGAAAGTAATTTAGTACTATAGAGAAACCACAAAAGTACACTAATACTACTATGTAAAGCTCTTATCGGACGTATTACATAAACCACAATAAACTACAAACCTAGAAAATAACTAGTTCTCTCTATTCTTTCTTTCGTCTACAAATCTTATCAAAAAAGTACTCCTCCAGAGTCTTTTATCGTCTTTCATCCTGCCCATTAAAGCCAATTTTGATTTTTTCGGTTTAGCCCACCACCATATACCATCAAATGTTGTGTAAGCTTTCATGTATACAACTCCTGTATAATGATATGTATATATAATATAATCAGACTATCACAAATTACTATTTAAACTTCATTGACGGCTATATTATTATAACTCATGTGTAGAATTAATGTTCAAAATGAAGAAAATGGACAGGATAGACAAGATTTGTCTGTAACCTATAATTTTAAATTTTGACCTGCAATTTCCTAAAAAAGATGACAGACATATAGCTTAGAGGTGACTTGGACATAATTTAAATTAGAGAGATAGTAGCCTTGGCCGTGACATTGAAACGTGAAATTTAATCCAATATCTTACATCTATACTACAATGCTGGGACACTTTTTTTTCTTGTTTATATATTCAAATGAAGCTTCTCTCATCTTCTTTTCTCATTCTTCATCAACCCACCCATAAAAGAGTCTTTTACATCTTTGACTACTTACATGAGTTAAATTACATATTAAAAAGAAGTAGAGAGATCCACCCTGTTGCTCATATCTGCATATTGATGAGTAAGGTGCAAAGAAACATCTTCCCAATATACATATTATCTCTTTTGCTGTTGCAATTGAACTAATCTTTTGATTCGACTTGTTGTCTGTCGCCATGTATTAGTGACTGAAGCCGCCCTAATAAATCATTCATGTTGAGCTCTAAGAGCACAAAAGTTACAACCTATCACAACCATTTTGGGTTTATAGAAATTTTCATTTGCAAAATGAAAAAGTGTTAAAATTTCCTCCACACTATAATGTTTTTTAATGTTGTATGTAAGAGACTTGTAAGTAGTCATGTAGTAATGCGGTAAGAAACTCAATTTTACGCAGTATATACTATAGTGCTATATAATGTAAGTATTAAACTACCAGCACGTTCTCTAAACTACTAGTAATCATAAAGTGTACGTGAGTTACTAAATAAAAGACGTTGAGACAAGGTCAGTTGTGCCATTTGTAATGTATATATACATAAAACTTGGGAGAAAAATAATATATGTAGCTTATGTGGTCCTACAGTAATCACTCTTTTAGATTATAAACATATATATACACACGAATTACCATGTTTGATGATTCTTGCCAAAAAATATATGATGACATGCTCAACATAATGATGCTTAATGTAGTATCTGTTGTAAGTATACATGAGCAAGTATGTATCGTGTTGTTATTTATTTTTAATTTTTAATCAAGTGTACACTTTTTGGTAATGTTAGTCTCCAATTGACTTTGCTACTGGGAAGATCTGTATATACTACCCTTTAGAGTTGTCAAGAAGTAAACAATTTGCGCACCTTTCTTTATAGAAAGGTTGACAGTGTCAAGTTCAAGACAATGGTATTTCTCAAGGAGATTTTGAGTGATGGTAAATAAAGCAGTCATATAATTAAAAATTGGAATGTAAATTGATTGATGAATTAAAATTTAAGGATTCCAAAGCTTGAAGAAAAAGTCCTTGTATGAAAAGGATGGAAGTATCCTAACAACTTGGGATCGTGAACCAACTCTACGACCATCTTCAAGTTTAGATTATCGAGAATGTTTCTCATGCAAGAAACCAATATACGAGGTAAGACAAAAGTATCTTGAAAATAACTCTTTGACTTTCCAACCGACTTTTTTCTATGTCAGGAAATGCAATATACTTGGGCGTTGGATAAAACATGGCACGATGAATGCTTTCGGTGTTGCAGGTAGGCAATTAGCTAGAACTGAACCATTTCTACAACAAAAATATTGTCGACTATAAAATATCGTCTTTTACTTTATATAGATGCACTAGAAACCTTACACCAGCCAATGTTGTAAAACATGAGGGCAAACTTTATTGCGATATGGATTACAAGGAATTGTTTTTACCCAAATGTTTTGCATGTAGCAAAACTATTGTAGAGGTATGAACTACATTAGTAAGAAAAAAGTGTTAAGAATTTTGCTAACTGAATACTTTAACTATATTTCAGAAACCAGTGAAAATTTTGCAGAGATCTTATCATCCCCTCTGTTTTACTTGTCGCAAATGCTCTGAGACTTTGTGTCCTTATACATACAACTTTTATGAGAGAAATGGTAGTTATTATTGTGACGAAGATTATCACCAACTTTTCTCTCCTAAATGTCATGAATGTCTTTTGCCCATTAGGGATCCAAAAGTAAGTAAGATTATAGAATAGTATTGGCAGCTGAATATACTTGATTAATGGAAATCTTTATAATTTTAGGATATGACTCGTGCACTTGGAACTACATGGCATAAACATCATTTTACATGTTTTGAATGCAAACTTCCACTTGCTGGCAACAATATTTGGAAGAAATATGGTGAAGTGTACTGTGAAGACGATTATCATAAGTTGTTTTCCATCAAATGTGACTTTTGTAAAGATCCAATACCGTCATGTAAGTTTTTTAATTCTATAATTATCTCAATTTACCCCGTTCTATTTGGTGGTCTTCTTTTTTTAGAACGGAATTGCAGCACTAGGAAAAAATTTTCATGCAGATTGCTGCTTAAGATGCGCTCATTGTAAAAAGATCTTGAAAGAAGATGCTTACATCCAAGTTGAAGATAAAGCATACTGTCGAAGCGACTGGGTCAAATTCTTTGCTCCAAAATGTGGACGTTGCAAGTAATTAGTTATCATTTTTAGAACACAAGAATATTGTTCACTATAATATCGTCTTTTAATAGATCTCCAGTAGCTGATGTTCTCAAAGGTGAAGCTGTAATTGCTTTGGGACAAGAATTCCACCCAAATTGCTTCATTTGCTCAGTTGAGTCAAATTATAAAATAGTTATGAATGATATTGTGCACTATTCATTATGTTAGCTAATTAATCATATATATATTTACTAGGATTGTGGATTTAAATTGGATGAAAATACATTTTATGAGATCAAAGGCAAAACATATTGTCAAGAGCATTATCATGGACGTACTTGTTTGGATTGCATTAAAAAAGCAAAAGCAGATGAAAATCAACGGAGCATGAATAGAATTTTTGGCTATGACGTTCTCTTTTTGGATAAAGCATCTTCTAACAAGAGAGAAGGCTCACCATCAACTAAATCTGTTGTGAGTCATTCTAGAAGATCAGTTAGTCCACTTTACAGCTATAAGCATTATGTTTCTCCTCGTCCTAAATCAAGCATGTATTAAAAACATTCTTTGTATACCGATTTGATTTGATGATGATGACTTGTTGTCCTCTTTAGATAACTAAAAATTATAAACTAACACTAGTAGCACACTTATATTGGTCTCAAGGTCTCAAATATGACTCACACAATAAGCATTTAACTTTATGGATAATATATTCAGTTATACTATCAAGTATAAAAATAACTTTGATGAAATAAAAATGGAATATGGGATAAAACTATATCAAGTCAATGGCCTTTGGTTACAATTCATCAACTTTCATACAACACCTTTACTATTATAACAATATGCAAAATGTAAATCATGAAAAGTTAATCAGCACATACAATATGAGGTTTATATTACATAACTCATTTAGCAATGTGGCACAGGTAGTATACAGAAGATTATTGACGTAAGAACACTTTTATATTTTATGCATGTGCTCCTTCTTTGAAATTGGAGACCTTTAAGCGTTACATCAAAATACTACAATAGCAATGTAGTATATAAAACAAACACACATATCAAAAGTGGTAAAAGGAACTATAATGTAAAATTTTCTGTACAGAGTAGAAGAGAATAGAGCATCTGATATGTATAATTCCCTACAGACTCTTCTTTCCTGTAGGAGAAAATAGGAAAATTGTGTGAGTTGTAAAACATAACAAAACACATTTAGAAGAAAAGGAAATGAAAACAGAATATAAAATGGTAAAAAATAGTAAGTGTGCAATCATAATAATTTTATGTAATAACACAGAAGCAGGAAGGAAGGAAAAGATTTTTGAAACATTTATGTCGTTTGCAAAAAAAAATGAAATTGTTTTTTCTTCATATTATGCCTTCAAGGTACACTTTACTAAGCAAACAGTCATTGTTGTTTTCCCAAATTTTTAAATTGTTTGCTTGCTTCTAGCAAAAAAAAAAGTATAAATTACTATTACAATTTTAAAGGAGCACTTTATTTCTTGCCTATGTTTATGAAAAATGGAATTTTGTTTATTGTGAATGCACCATATTTCACACAATATTAGCTCATTAGTTTATAAAACACTCTTGAAAATTGGAACATAAAAAGAAAAACTTATTAAAATCAGATAATTAAATCTTAAAATCATCAAATGTGCCCTTTTGTTCATAGCATAGCTCTGCATATATACATACTTAAGCGAATCTCAAGATGTTTCACACACATTTTCACTTCATGTTTTCTACTCAAGTGAAAACAAATGCTTTCTTCTTAGAAAAGCCTATATGTTCCCTATATATGTATCTTTTACTAGGCTAACAAGCTAATTAGGACAAAAGAGCTGAGCTTCAAGAGCATTCAAGTTTTCTTGACTATTGTATATAGTAAAACCAAAACTCTGTGAACTGTGACGTGTGAAATTCAGAGTTAATTAAACATATATGAATCACCTCTTTTCGTCTCATCACAGAAGAGAGTAACCAAAATTGGTGGAACTGTAAACGACCCAAAAGAGAAATTTTGAGAATTTCACATATGTGTCTACACTTTAGAGTCTTTTCTACGGGTGTTCTCAAATTCTCACTTGATAACAGTACATTAGCCTTGCATGAGAAGATTTCAACTACTACATATAAATAGTATAGCTTTACTTTTACAAAGAAGATGCGCTCTTATACCACATACCACAACACACAAGTCATTGAGAAACACAATTTTCTTCAAAACAGCTTCTCTTATTCTCTCTTATTTCCTGTGTTGTTTTGCAACTAGAAAACTTTCACAACATTTGACTTGACACACACACAAATTCTCTCTTGTTACGAAATAAATGTTGAAGAAAAAACGTGAAAATGTGAACCGGAGAAAGATGGCAATCTGGCTATTATTGCAAATCCTATTGTGCTATTTTCAACTTTTATGCTATCTAACAACTGTTGTTTGAGTAGTCATATTTATGAAGACTACATAGTAAAGGAAAATGCATGTATACATATTTTTGAAAAGAATACACCAGAAACATCGATACTTTCTTTGAAATATTGTTATGTACATGAGGGAGAATATAGTGTATGCAATTTATGCAATGAATACAACTGTGTAGTTGTCGTTTTCATGCACACTTGACTTTTTGTCCAAGAAATTACAATTTCTTCTTTCCAGCTACTGAGAAGAAAAGGATACAAACATTATAAAGCTGCCAAGAACTACAATATTTGTCTAAGATCAGTTTATATGTCGTGGAAATACGTATAATCTTTCTATATGTATTTTTTGCCTTGTTTTTGCTTTCTAAAGTCTTTTTGCTCATTTATCATGATTGTCGTCGGATAACTTGTACTGATGTATAAAGCAGTAAAAAAACTAAAAAATACTTTACTTTCTAAAACGTAAATATAAACACGTATAATATATTAAATATTTACATTATTTTAGTATTCTAGTGTTTATATACATATATACCTGCTATAGTGCAAAACTTTTTTGCCCCCACATGAGACTACGACATGATTGTATACATATAAAATAGCACATACATTACGCTCAATTCACTTTGAAGTTTTTGAATTTGATCCAAACTAGTAGATCGTTGTGTGGCCCATATATAACGAAACATTTATATTTTTATATTATACATACATAAAGAAGAAAAAGAGACAAAAATTGTGCGTCTCACTTGAGTTGTTTGTGTTAACCTACAGAGAGAAGAAAAAGAAAACTGCAATACAACTTTAGACTAAAACTCTGATGATCTGTGGCTTACGGAAAAAACTCATAAAAAGTATAATTTATGAAGTTTCTTTCAGGTCACAAAGATGCCAAATGTTAGGAAACCATAAGTTATGAGAGTTGATGACAGTATGAAGCTTAAAGAGTATTGCAGATTTTTATAGCAAATGCAAAACTTCAACTATATGTATCTCAAGAAGCAAATGCTTTTACTCCAAAGTGTCAATTTCCTTATATACTATATTACCATACTTAATGCAATTTATAAAAATTTACAACTTTTTTCCTAAATTCTACATAACTCATTTTTTTCTCTTTCTAAAAAGTTAGTTCGTATATAAGCTAAAGTTAAACACTGATGTAATTTACATAACCTAAATAATGTAACAAAGTATAATATGAGCTATAATGTATAAGTAGCTAATAACTCAAAAGCACACAAGTTAAACTTACCTTCTGTTGGCTAAAACTTGTGCGAATTCTTTATGGCTTCTTTATCTTGTTTCATCAATTTGCTCTCAATTTCTCTTCCGTCTCTCGGAAAGCACTTGAACAATTTTGTGATCAACAGAGTGTGGAGAATGTAATTTTTTTCCTTAGTCTTATCACATTGTCTCATTAGCAGCCCTTGTGTAGTTGTAACTTCAAAATAATGTTATATATTATAGTACACACAAAAAAAATTATCGAATTGTCATTGAGAGATGATGAAGCACCCAAGTTGAAAAAGAAACCAAATAATTTTGATATGTTTTATGTCCTTGTCTATATAAGTTTTTTTTTCACCAGAAGTTCACAAATTCAACTTACATAGAGACACACAATGTTGTTCAATACCCACGTTTTGTTTGTATGTATTAGAGAAAAGTCATCGCTATGTCTCACAGTGTCAGTAACTGAGTTGACTACTTGCTTTCGTTGTCTCGTCCAGCAGTTTCATGTAAAAAGCTGTCTCTTGTCTTGTGTCGGTACTTTGGCTACTGTAGTGTAGAGGAAAAAAAAACGAGAGAGACATAGAGAGAGAAGTTGGAAATGTTTTTACTACATGGAAAAGTGGTGGTAGTAAAAGAAGTAGAGTAAAAGTAAAGAGAGAGTACAGCGAGAAAATGTGAGTTGAGTTTAGCAGGAAGCGCATGAGCTTTTCATTGAATTTTCTCTATGAACAATGTATAACTTAACCTACTACCTTACCTATTATTCCTATTACTAAGATTACCTATTATTAAACCTTCTCTATGCATGAGAAAGGTTCTAAATGTGAAACTAAAGTAGTAGTAAAACTGTGTTCCTGTAATATATATATAGGTGAATAGACTTTTTTTGCATGTATAGTGAGTATAGTAGTGAGTGACCAACATAATGGTTTATAGACGTGCTGAAGCTAATAAAAGTTCTGTGATGAAACGATATGACACATATGATATTTATGCAAAAAAGCAACAACCTTTTGTTAGTTTTTTTGCCGCATTAGAGCTAACTTTTTGAAGGCTACTGAAAAACTATTTAGCTAAAACAAATCTTAGTAGGAAAGAGATCTTTAATTGGTCAAACTATTATGAACAATGAGCATTGGTGCAATGAATACCAACTATTTATTATAAAATGGATGTTCAAAGAGTCTAAATTAAATTCAGGTAGCGTGAAAGTGTAGCATAAATAAAAACATGCAAAATTTCACCAAATTCATGAAAAGTGGACAATAATAATTGAACTATCATGAAAAATGAAAAGTACTAAAAGATAGGCTTTCTAACAAACAGCTACCATCTATTTGAGAGTTCCGAAGAAAGCAACAAGAAGAGAAAGTTTGTAGCTTTCACTCTATGTGTCGTCGCGACACCGTTCAAAGTTTATTTGCTTAGTAACTATTTTACGTTCACAGAACCGCAGATTCTGGTGAAAAAGAGATCACATAATAAGAAAAAGTCTCATATGAAAACTGAAAACATGTCTTCATCAATAATCTCTTTTCCAAAAATATGCAATGATTTTAGAACAAGTAGCGAAGCCTTATTTTGTGATGGGCATCTCATCTCTTCTGATATGGTCAGTTTTCCAATCCATCGTCCAATTCTAATTGCAGCTAGCTCATATTTTGAAGAGCAATTTATTAATTATGGAACTTCAAATAATGGTGGAGGTGATACGGAACACAATGAAATATTTTTTCCAGCAATTAATTCATCTTTATTAAGTAACATTATCAATTTCATTTACA
>VCNE01002473.1:0-11298 GCA_009869805.1 Oncopodura yosiiana
ATAATGGTTTTTTGTAGTGTAAATACTTGTTAGGGGCATTGAGAGACTAATTTTAATAATTTATTTAGGTTTTACAATGTGACGAAGAAGCACCTGAAAGTAAATTAGCAAACTGTTCATTTCTTGAAAATGAGTTTGGTATTTACCGTTTAATGAATAATTGGAGCAACTGAAACATTTCTATCAACGCCAACTACAATACTTTGCTATAATCCTATTACTATCAAGATCTTCAAATTGAAAGTCTCTTGTAATATTAAGAAATATACTGTTAATCCTATATAATAATTTTCTTTAAAATTGTTACAACGTATTGAATTTATAATTTTAGTTGTAGTATCACAAGTTATGAGATGTAAAACATTACATAGATTCTGTTGAATTTGCGTACGACAACCATATACGTAATTGTTCTTGTTTGACTTGCGTAAAGAATAAAGTCTATAGTGTAACGTATATCATGGTTTACAATCATCAGAAAAAAAGGTTTGCTCAAATAGGTCACATTACTGATGTATGTTTCCTCATACTAAATCTAGAATTTATGGAGAAAGTAGCAACATGTGACTATTATTGTTGATGATAGTAAGCAGTAACGTCAAACATGCTGACTGAAATCTAAAATTATATTACATTTTCAAAGTAGATACTTTAATAAGAAACTCATTCACAAACAACGTAATTATAAGATCGATTATTGTTTACACATGTTCAATTGTAATCAGTACAAAGCATACGATAGTAGACATAACACCAATACATAATTATTTTAGTAAATTCAACAACTAATGAACGTAATAGCTACTGGGACACATTTTACTGATATATAATTACATTGCTTTTATTACTACTACTAATTACTACTAAACCATTCAGAACATTGCATTACTTCTCATTTCGTTTTTCTTGTCGATCTTGTAAATTCATTGCTTTTATTAACTTCTGGTCTTCATCTAATTCATCTTCTTCTTCATCTTCATATGGATCAAAAACGTCGCCGTCATCTTCTTCACACTCACTTAGTTCGTCTTCTTTGTCTATTTTTTGTTCTTCTTCATCTTTCTTTTGTTGGTCTCTATATAAAACATTTCAAACAATTAGATTAAAAAATATCATTAGACTATCTATATTTACTTGTGAACTTACTTTTTCCAATACACCACATCCTTGTTATCAAAAAATTGTTGAACAACTTCCATAATCAAATATGCACCGGCTTCTTCTTCAGTCTTTATATTAAATAAATTTCTTTGGCCATTCATGACATTACATAAATTGTCAGTCTTTAATGTACTAGAGAAAAAAAATACTTAATTACTTCATACTCAAAGACTAACTTATTGTCTTTATTTTACCTGATCATTGCTGCTTCTCTTGCAAATGCTTCTCGTTGATTATAAGTAAAAAACGATTTAATAACAATCACTAGGAATTCATTTTTGAAAAGTGCAGCTAGTCGTTGCTGAAGATATGGATTACTACCATTTACATTGTATTTGAAGAACTCAGAAAGCTGTGAAGCAGCCATTATATGTTGTAAAAATCTTAGGACTGTTCCTTTTCCTGTTACAACAATTAAAATTTTCAAATACTTTCATATATTCATTTGATTTGAATTTAGATATACATTTCTACTTACCTACATACTCAATTGACTCTATGACTTGTTGGATTTGTTCAGTTGTTGGCTTAGTTCCTTTGGAAGACTCAGTAAATTAAATTTATCCAATACAGCAGAATTTAAGATTGTATAATTGTAGAAGCATCGTGGATTACTAATTGGAACTCCAGAACATAATTTGTACTTTTCTATGAATCCTTTCATTGTTATTCCCCTATAGTCCATTGCATCGAGATAATTGTTTAATGTCTTTACATCAGGTTTAGGATGTGATATAGTTTCTTCCATATCTTCCAAGTGTTTCTTGTAATTAGCTGCCACTTTTGGATTTCTTAAGACCTAATTCATGAATCAGAATACAACATTATTATTTAGCTGAAATTTATATTGTTATATATATAAATATATTTACTATTATTACCTTAGTAAGAGATGAAGCATACTTTTTGATATCAATTTCTAGCTTAGATTTGTAACGAACTTGATCAACATAAAAGTAGTCATCTTTATGGAATTCAGAACGATGTTGACGAAGTGCCAAATAACTCTTGAACTTGAAATCCTTCTTCTTTGAGACACGACACAGTTTACAATCATATTCTTTGTTACAGAATTTTTTGTGTTGATACTCAATTCCAACAGCTCCACAAGTATCACATTTGACATTGGAATGCTTAAGTATATGTTGATTCAATTCGTAAGGATTAACAAAAGATTTTGAACAGATATGGCAATCATATCTTTTGCCTTCATGCTTGACTCTGATATGAACATTGAGTTCACACGAAGTAAGGCAACGTTTAGAGCAAAACTGACAAACGCTCTTGGATTCAACATTATGGAATACTCTCCGATGGTTAAGTAAGCTGTTTTCATTTGCAAATTCGTTACCACAGTCTTGACAAAATGATTGTTCTGGATTCTTATGTTTAAAATCTACATGCTTGTCTAATTGACCTTCATATCTAAAGTACAAATTACACTCTTTACAACCAAATGTCTTGTCATGAACTACAGTAATATGTTCCTTTAGAGCAGATGGGGATTTAAATGAAGATTGACACTTTTGACATTTATAATTTCTAGTCGTAGAATGTGTTCTTATGTGTTTTTGGATGCATGTACTATCAATTAGCTTCTTACAAATTGGACAAGGTGTTGTTTTCAGTGGACCATGGGCATATCTGATGTGTATTCTCAGGATCTTTCTTGCTCGAACATTAGTGGAAAAATCTTTTGGGCAAAAAGGGCAAACTAAGTCTTCTTCTTTCATCTTGAAAATAGTCTCCTCTATAACTTCAGCTGGAAACTTTTCCGACTTGACATTAACTCTTTTGATCTTTTTACTTGACTTCTTGAAGCTATGTGATAGAAGATGCTTGTTCATTTGATTTTTTTGAACTAGTCTACTGCAAACTGAACAAGGAATTCTATAGTTGGTGTGGTAGTATCTCATATGATATATGAGTCCAGAAGTATTTTTATAATTTTTTGAGCATAATGGACAAGTCACATTCCCTGCCTCCAACTTAGAAATAGCATCTTCTACATCTTCACTTGAATACCTGACTACTTTACTTCTTTTATTTGAACTTTCTTCATCACCATCTATTTTCTTTTCAAATCAATTTATCCAGCTTTAATTTCAATATCTTCAGTATTATTAATAGGAGGAGGAATATTTTTTTCATTATCATTTTCAATTTTTTCACACTGACTAACTTCCAACTCTTCACCACTTTTTTGACCAACATCTTTCACTTTGGGATCAATATTAGTAGTCGAGCCAGCAATATTTTTTGCGTTAGTTATTAAGCTACAATATAACAAAATAAAACTAAAAATAAAATAAACAAAACATTAATAATAATAGACGTATGTCTTTATAAGGACTTTAGCATTTTTTTCATTACCCTCTTCTTGACTTTCTTTTATTCACTTGATCAGAAATTGTAACTGACGAATTCCAATCTTGTTTCCATTCACTATTATTGCTATTTAGAACTTTTACTGTACTTGTTTTTCTATCCTTCTTTTTAATCAGTCTTCTTTTTAGATGAACATTTCCAACATTCACTTCATTAGTTCCACCATTATTATTTGAATTAACAGGAGGAACATTTTTACCATTGTTTTCATTCTTGTCATGACGTCCAACATCCACAATTTCAATTACATATCTTTACTACTATTACAACTAGTTGAGTCAGTGATTTTTGAGACAACATTGTTGTCACTACATAACAGAAAATAATTCAATCAAATTAACATTACTATATACAACTTAAGTATTAATAACAATAATAACATTTTCTTCTTACCTCTTTTTATTAATTTTCCAAGACGGTCCAGGTTTTTCTCCATCTTCTTCGTCAGAAATCTCTACTGCTGAATTCCAGTCATTTTCCCATTCAGAGTCACTACTATTATTAGAAATATTTTCACCCTTGGCATTACTGGTAGCTCTCACAAACGTTTTTTTAAGTGACTTTTTCTCATTAACATGCATACTTTTTAGGCCATCTGATTTAGTATTATTAATTGAGTGAGGAAGGGGAACATTTACACTACTATCTTCATTCTTCTTATTATATCCAACGTCCAACTCTCCAACATTATCTTCTTTTCCAACATCTTCTACGTTTGGATTATTATTAGAAGTAATACAGCCAGCATCTTTATTTCTTGAGATAGATCTACTACCACTGTAGAAGAAAGAAAATAAGATAATAACGACAATACAAATTAGTTTTGGGTCAGTCGCAAGTTTTTATATTTTTTCATTACCTATTTAACTTTGCTCTCCATGATGGTCCATCTTTTTCTCCTTCTTCATCAGAAATCTCGACCACTGAATTCCAATCCTCCTTCCACTCTTCTTTTTTAAATTTATTATTTTTAATCACCTTAACTTTAACTCTTTTATTATCCTCTTTAGAACTTTCAGATGTTTCTTCTAATGAACTGGAACTACTATCACTGGTGTCAAGTTGAGAAGAAAGACCACTAACTCTAAATGACTCATCTGATGCATCTTTACAATAAGGCAACTTAATGTCTTCTTCTTCTTCTTCTTCTTCTTCTTCTTTGTCTTCTGATGATGTTGAGGATGATTCAACTAAACTAAAAAAATGATGATATTTAATATTCAACATTTGCTTTAATAATTAATATTATAGTAAAAAAATACTTACTTTTCTGTATAAGCATTCTCTGGCTTCAACGTATTTTGATTAAGTTCACTTTCCAAGACATTAACATTTTGATCAATGATTTCATTATTCATATTTTGATTTCCAACTTCATCCCATTTTAGTCCATCTGGAAATAAAAGATTCCATGTCTCCTTTGCACTACTTAAAGGAATAGCTTCTGGAACATAATCATCTTCATCTGTCTCAGATGTTGTTGCAGGCTTATAAGAACTATTTAAAAAAATTATTTCAATATAATAAAACTTTTTCCATTAATTAATTTATTTGTACTTACACTTTTTTCTTCGCTTACGAAGCTTCTTTTTTGGTTTCACATTTGTAAGATCTTGTCCAAATTTCCTACCACGAGACTTTAGCAGATCATTAAGAGTACCTGAACTATCATCACTATCAGAACTAGTTAATGAAATTTGTTCTTTAGTTTTTCGCCTCTTTGACCTATTAGAAGAATAGAAGATATAATCAATAATAGTTCAATTCAACAGCGAAATTTTGAATAATATTTTATTACCTATTAGTACTCATAATTTGAAAATAATTAACAGGAGATACGCTGGGAGCTAATTAATTAATGACAACAGAAAAGTCAAAAAATTTTTTTTTTTCTGTTGTTTATTTCCTTTGAATTTTTTGTGTACTATTGATTTTCAACAATAAAAAACAATGTTTCTGTTAATAGAGTACATGTCTATATTTACAAATATAATTCAACCTACTTGCAAAAACTGGTTGATCAAATTTAGTTTTAAAAATTAGCCTTGCAAAATTTGGTTTGCAAAATGTTGTTTATAAAATTAGGCTTACAAAATTTTACAGCGTATCTACCACAAGCACCTTATAAGTTTCATACTCATTCTATATCATTTGATTTAACGATATTTTATTACGTATTTAAAACCAAGTCGTATATATCAAAGAACCATTTTTTTTTATTCTTAAACTTCATCTGCACTAAATGTTCATTCTTTTCATTCATTCAAAAATCTAAATTATCACTTCTACGCCAACCCATCATCATGAAAAATTCATACAATATAAACTTATGACTATAGTTTATTATTTGCTCATTTTGCATTTGTTTAGTGTGCATTTCAATTTCATATGGGTATTTATGCGCCAATAATTCAAATCATTCGTGATCATTGGTCCAACTGATTTTTATTACTGGTTTATTTCATTTTTTATACCTTTGGAATGTGTTCATTGGTGCCAATTAGTGAAAGGAATGAATCTCCTACTGAAGAACAAGGTTAGTCCATTATGACAGTGTCGCATGTCAATTGAATACTCAATCATTCTTTTTCTTTTCAATAGTTATTTCATCTGATGTCTTGTTGGATGGATGGCTGTCATTACTGCTCATAGCTAATAAACCTTCTTTTGAATATGAAACAACTTTTGAAAGCAAAGCTAAATCTTTAATTCCAGAGCCATTGTTGATATCACTGAGACAATTCCAGCCAAATTTTGTCTTTTAGCATCTGGAACATTTGGTCAAGTTTATAAGGTTAACAACAATATCATTTTTAAACATATTGCAATTGAATGAGTACTATAAAAATTATTTCACATTTTATAGGTTGTCTATAAGCCATCTGGGAAGATGTATGCATTAAAAAAAATTCACGACTATAATGATTTTGAAGATATTGTTATTGAACGTGATACAATGCTCCAAGCACGTGAAAAGAAACTTGCTAATATTCAACCATTATTATACTGCTTTTATGACAGATGGATTAACTTTGTCTCATCACTTTGTTTAGGTAAAACTGATAATTTAACTTTTTAATACTTGAAACATCAAATATAATGAAAGAAAATTGTTTTACTTTTTAGGAAGTTTTGTTTACACACTACATATACTTGGCAAATGATTCAAGCGTTGGAGCAATTAAAGTCATTATCAGTTCATAATGACATCAAGACGCGAAATTATTTTATTTTAATTTTATTATATTTTAATTTTATTTTAAAGTTGACAGATTTTGGACTTTCAGCTAAACCAAATCATCATGTATGTCAATATATGAAAATTATAAATCAAAAGCAATAATATTAAATTATTTTTATTCATTTCTAACTAGGGAGTAGATAGTTCTCGCTATTTTGGGACCGAAGGCTATGAACCACCTGAAATTATTAAACATAGATACGTCAGTTATTTTGGAGACATGTAGCAAGTTGGACTAATTGTTTATCAAATGATTACTGGTGAAAAGTTATTTATTACTACAAATGACGTAATGAGACGATATTTAAACCTTCATGCTGAATTGGAAGAAAAAATTAGAAGCAACTACTTTAAACCTCTACTACAAGAAATGCTAAATTCTGACGTCCAAAAAAGAATTTCTATTGAAAAATTGATAATGTCTGATTATAAGTTAGAATTTGAGCCAAACAGTGGTGAGTTAATGCTTATTTTTATTCAAAACGAGTACAGTTTTATTTTATTTTTTTTTATTTACCATAGTTGATATAAGACGGAAGTTACATGACCTTAAATTACTACAAGCACTAGAAGCCAAGCTTAGTCATGCTCCTGAAACTGTCCAAATAACAAGTTTTCCTCCTCCTTCCAAATCATCAATATCTTCTTATGAATTCATGACAAAATGTGTTGGACTCTTTTACAGTTTTGAATATGTTCCTTATAATATATCTTTAATACCATCAACTGCTAATGAGCAGAAAATACAACAATTAGAAGAACAATTGAAAGAGACATCAGTCGCCAATGACAAGTTACAAAAGGAGGTGATGGAATTGAAGAAGCGATTGGAAGATGATGACGAGATTCAAATTGATTATAACTCCTTACTAAAATCAAAAGATTTGAAAATATTAGGGCTTCAAAATGAAAATCAAAAAATGAAAAAACAAGCTACTGAAGCAGCAGCTAACAACTTTACAAACTAAATCTAATAAAACAGAGGAAGAAATAAAATCCATTATTTTTTACTAAAACTCAACAAGACTTTGGGATCTCGTCTACAATTCAAGATGAATCTCTGGTTGACTTGTATGAAGGAATTCAATCTTTATATGTTGTGAAAATAGAAGAGCTGAACGCTAAAATTGAGACACAACAAATAGAAATACCAAATGAACCAATTGTTAATGCTGTAGGAGTGGAAATATCTACACAAACTGGATTGGATTTACGCTCCTCACCTAAAGTGATTGATTGTTCTATTCAAACTGAGCTGGAAATGATAGATGGGTATAGTCAGACTGATGCAAATGTTTCCAATGAAAAATCAACAGAAGATCGTGATAATGCTTCTCCACTACCAACTACTTCTGCAGAAGTCGTTCATGCTGGTTAGTCAGTTTTATATAGTATACACTATTGTTTTATAATTGCTAATTAGTATGATATTAATATTTTTATACAGAGACTTCTGAAAGCAATCCTCTACATGATAATAACTCTGAAGAGAGCAACTCTGAAAATGATATCAATAGTGCAAGTACTGCTTCTGTAAATTTATGATGCATATATAAGTACGGTAAAAGGAATTATTATGAAAATGCTCTTCATGAATCACAAAAGTTCTTTTATACCCTACAAAAGTTCTTTTACAAATGCAACATGATTGAAGGCAAATTCCATTCCATGTTAAGTACATTTTAGAGTTTTTCCCTATTAAATTCCATGTTAAATACATTTTAGAGTTTTTCCCTATTAAATTCTATGTTAAGTACATTTTAGAGTTTTTCCCTATTAAATTCCATGTTAAGTACATTTTAGAGTTTTTGATCATTAAGGCCCATGTTAAGTACACTTTAGAGTCCATTTAGTTCAATGTTAAGTACATTTTATAGTTTTTAACTATTAAATTCCATGTTAAGTACATTTTATAGTTTTTCCCTATTAAATTCCATGTTAAGTACATTTTAGAGTTTTTGATCATTAAGGCCCATGTAAAGTACACTTTTATGTCTCTTAATAATCAACTGTTTAATTTTCTTACAGAGTCCAGTATTATTTCAGAATATGAATATAACCTAACCTGTAGTAACTTGCCATCCACTTCACCAGCATCACGAAATCCTCATCTAAGTTTGCCATCCACCTCTTCAGCATCACGAAATTCTCAACTAAGTTTTTCATCAACTTCATTAACATCACAATATCCTCAACTTAGTTTATCATCCACTTTACCAGTATCACAAAATCCTCAACTTAGTTTGCCTTCCACACCTGTTACAGCAACGGAACCAAATGAAGAATATGAGAATCTTCCAGGTAAAGTTTATTAGTTTATTACTTACAACATATCTATCACATTATTTATAATCTAATTTGTCTATTTCTTTTCTGTAGAACCTGTACAACAGCCTCCTATAAAGAAATCAAAAAGAAGTGATATAGAGAGAATAACAATGTCTGTTGATAATATTGTGACAGCTACTCATGATCTAGCAAATTCATTGGGTACGTTAAAAGATTATCAAAAAGAAATATATGGTAAGTGATCTGACTTAAAATTAAATACTACGTAATAGCAGTGCCGCTCAATTATAAATATCTGGTTTTTATTTCACAGTTCCTGTCCTGAAAAAGTTCCAAGATGAAGAAGAAGAACTTCAGGTGGTAGTAAAGGAGGTTGTAAAAGCCAAACAAATCGAGATTGATGCTCACAGGAAATTTGTTGAACGTCGAAAAGATTTTGAAACAAGACATATGTCAATTATTATTGGTATTGAGTTTACTGCAATGAATGTCAGGATGATCAAACTTGCAAGTAAATTCATGGAAGCATTTGATCAGGTGAAGATCGAACATCCAGAGTCAGAAGTTCTTCCCGAAAGATGTGATGGACGAAGTCGTTGCTCAAATGAAGGAAATGAACTGTTTTAAGAAATGAAACATTTATAGTCAATGTACCTAATGTAAAATAATCAATTCAATGTAGTTATATAATCAATTCATCACATATATACAATCAATTCAATGTAAAATAATTAATTCATCACATATATACAATCAATTCAATGTAAAATAATCAATTCATCACATATATACAATCAATTCAATGTAAAATAATCAATTCAATATGTATGTAACAAATAGTTTCAACTGTACTTACTAACAGCATGTTAGTATGTCAACAGTATTCTCTCATCTATTTTCGATGACGTATTCTATTATATTCTTATTGTCATTGAATGTTGGCCGTACTTAAATAAAAACAATACATCGACTAATCAAACATAATTCCTTAATATTGTAGTTGAATCATATTCATTTAACATAATAATGCATACTATCACATAATTTTTGTTTTCATTAGTTCATATTTATTACATGATAAGTGCATTTAGTCCAATCTCATATAGCATTAAGCATCTTATACATCTTAGCCTCATGTTTCTTTCGTGATATATATTGGGATTCAAATTACACTTGGATCAGCTTTGTATCAACTAAGGTAATCAATTTGCTCATTTTCTTTATGAGAGCATTGCATGTAAAAGAGCTCAAGCCATTGAGAAAACCGCGTTTCTGATGCATTGAAAGTGCTTCCTAAGTGTACTTAGGTTAAAGTATACTAACTAAAAGTACACTTAAGGACTTATCACCTTACAAAACCACAGAGTAATAAAACAGCTCTTATGAATTATAAAGGAACTATTATGACATTAAAGAAGTGCTACGATTTAAGTAAGAAGTCTCATGAATTAGTATTTGATGCATTCAATCTATAAACTAGTTTCCAATGTGTACTTGAAGTGTAAATACTCTATGTAAAAGAACCCTTACTCTATAAAAAAACTTGTGTATTATTTTTATTTGAAGTACCTTTAGCTGAAACTTGAGAGTTATAAAAGAACTGTCACGACATGTAAAAGAACTCATATTTTCGATCTAAAAGTAATGCCCAATGTGTACTCAAACTGTACAAATTACATATAAGAAAATTGCAAATGTACAATAGCCAAAGAAAGTCATGAAAGACCATAATACTATAAAAAATCTATTTATGTATTCATTGTACAATTACTTATTAGACGCACTTAAAGTGTACCAACTGTATATAAAGAAGGTCCATGTAAAAGAAGAGAGATATAGAAGCAAAACTTCTGTTTATGAATGCAATAGCAATAGAACTATAAAAGAACTGTTGCATTAATTTTATATCAAGTAATTTTATATATGAAAATTTATCATAACATTAATGGAAAAGGAAAAGACTCACAAATGAATTATATTATGACAAGAATATATAGTATTATTATATTAATGGCACTTTTTGTGATATTATTAGTAAATATCATATATATACCAGTTAATTTGTTGTAGCTATACATATGTTGAGATTTTCACTCAATGTTTTGTATAATTTAATGTCGTTTGGTGGACAAATTATGGTTTTTATTAAATTCTATTTTCTCACACAAAATGATAAAAGAAAACAGATTAAGTTAAATATGTAATTTATGTATTGTATG
>VCNE01002474.1:0-11178 GCA_009869805.1 Oncopodura yosiiana
ATTTTTATAGTATTATAAAAGCAGTTGTACAATAAAAGAGTTTTTTGAAGGTTTCCTTCTTCTAATAACAACTTCTATTACTAAAAGGTTGCCGACGCCTGCACTCTCTTACTCACGAGAGTCACAGATAAAAATATATTATTATATAAAAAGTGTGTATAAGAAATAAGAAGTTGAAAAAAAGTCTCTTGAGAAGAAGTACAACTACTTACTTAGCTGTCTGTCAAGCGGTAGATTGATTGACTTGTGAATAGATTTTAATATTGAAATGAGCAAAGTGGTTGACAGCTCTCTTTTTTATACTAACTTGACTCCAACTATACACAGCTATATACGTAGATATAGTATACATGTATTATAAAAGCATTGAAAATTGAATGCCAAAATAATGATGATGACGAGTTTGTTTGAAAGGAGTCATAAATTTAACAACAAATTTTTCTGACTTCCTCACTGCCCTTTAGCTATATAAGAAGATTATTGGCAGCTTCTGTGTAATGGTCTAATCAAAGATAATTGAAAAGTGATGAAAGTTTTAGAAAAGTGGATTGCACTTTCAACTTTACATTTTGATTTATGCTGGAGAGTAGTAGAGTAGAGTAGAGTAGAAAAAATATTCATCCATTTAGAATTGAAGAGAAAATCGAGAGAGAGAAAAAAGTTCTGAAATTCTGGGCGAGAGCTTTGCTACAAAATATGTCACTCAATGTCAATAAGAAAGACAATTCCATTTGCATGTGTCGATCAAATTCATTGAGTGAGATGAAGACCTACCCGGCTCAATATTTAATATTTATCAAAGAGGTGTCACTCACTAATTCACTGGTTGGCAAACACAAGCAACTTAGTGAAATCTTAATGAGATAAAAAAAATTACTACTACTAGGCAAAAAAGCTACCATATGGAATGAATCAAGTTGTGAACTAAAAACTTTTTTCTAAGTAAATTTGAGTTGCTCTAAAATACAAGGATACAATTTAAGTATTATATTTTTTATTGAGTTGAGCTTTCATAAAATTCATGCCCCAACACATTTCATTTGAGCTGTCTAGCCGTCAATCTAAATTTCTCACCTGAGTAAATTCACTAGGAGTATAACATTTTACTTCTTTCTTCCCCCTTCTCTACTAAAAAGTAGTGCCATAATGTTGAATCGTTGAATGTCAGTGTCATGTCATGTCAGTCTTGGCTAGTTTACACCACACGTATTATATAGAAAAAAACAACTCAAACCACAAAAGTTTTAAAAGCTTCAGCACAAATCGACCAACATTAGTTAGTAACAGCTAGAGCTAAAAAAGAAGGAAACTGAACCAACAGCTTTATAACATGTCATGTCACTCAATTTATTTTACACAAATGACTCATTTAGCTTATAAGATTTGTTGAATATTGGGTGAAGGTTTGCATTTCAGAAATAAAAAAAAATAAAACTACTAAGAGATTAATAAACATCTGGCGATTTACAAAATTATTTTTGCACGACGCCGAAGAATGACATGAGATCGTCATGATGCTCCATGAAAACGAAGCTTTATTGAGTGAAGATTAAAAATTAAATTATGAATTTATCTAATTTAACACTTTAGTCACATTTTTATCAATATCTTATGCAGATTAATAAATGTACATAGAAAACAGGAAGGAACAAATTTATTTTATACGTTTTTAAAATTAACAATTGACAAGTGAATTGATTAGCTGCAATTGAAGTTTTTAAGGGTGACGTAGAAGACTAAAAGTAAATTAACTAGGCGTAAAATGAGGGAAGGAAACAATCTGCTTCTTCTTCCTATTGGAATTTATTTCCAAAAAGAGAGCAACTTAAAGAAGAAGATCTGGAGGAGAAGAAAAATTTCTTTACATGTTTCAACTTAACGAACTACTGTCTTGTTTTTGGCCTAACCCTATCTCACCTTACATTCACTTACATTGTACAGATCTTTTTCTACACAAACTCTTTAATATGTATCTCTTCTTCTTCGTGCTACTATAAAAAGTTACATTACATTATTACAAGTCAAAGGCTCTTGTGAGAAAAAAAGAAGTTCACTGGTGGAATTTTGTACTTTGTTATTTTCTTCTTTTCTACTGAGATCTGTAGACGTAGATTTTAAGGAAAGAAACATTTTTTTCCTTGTACTACTTCTCTTCTTAACTCTTCTTCTTGTGAGATGAGCCGAAGTTGAAGGGAGAGTGATGACAGTGTCAGTTCTGAGACAGAAAACTATCAACCAAACCAACCTTCGGCATTTGTCTTTCCTCTCATCCTCTCTTTCTCTACTCTGTCGTAGAATCTAAGAGTTTCCTTATTACTAACAGCTGGAAATGTTGGTAGTTTATTTTTTTCAGTTTCCTCAACTTTTATTTGGTAGTTTCCTTCTATTTCTTCTCTAGTAGCTTAGTATCAAGATCAACGATCAACAAGATGAAAAAGAAAGTCAGAATCTTGACAGGAGCTCATTAATTTTATTTTCTCTCTCTCTTTCACAAGTACATTTATAAAGCAGCAACGACTCTTAACCTAATATTAATTATGACAGTGCTTTTTAGTCAATTTCTTAATAATAATGCACATTTTTAGTCTACACAAAAATGTGCAAATTGAAAGAGTATTTTAGTAGCAAAAGAAACTATGAATGGACGTCACTGTTATAGTTTCTTTTTGAAGTAAATGTATAAGAGAGAGAGAACCTGTGTGAAAAGTGGATCATTTATCAAAGTGCTACATTAGATACTTTATAGAGCCGACTGTCAAACAACGGGCTGGAAAATGTTATCGTGACAGCCACATATTAGTTCACGTTAAAATACGATCTCCGGGTCCTGCCCTGCCCTTCTCCTTTTATATTGCACACTTTTCTTCCCAACTTCCTTCTCTTCCAATTCTTCGTTTTCTTCTAAAGGAATACTCTCGCATTCTTATATATTGCACCACATGCCAGAAGCAGACACAAAGTTTTGCCACACAAGCAAAGTCAAGACCAAAAGAGTTGCATATTATCTCAGCTCTACTATTGTGTTCGAAAAGATGTATGGTTCAGATATAAGTGTCGTAAAATCCAAGTTTTCTCACACGTACAAAATTTGATTTATTAGTTCCGAGCTAAAATTTAATTTAGGAGTTTGGTGTCAACCTAAAAAAAGATCTCATGATTTTAGATTTATTAGCAATTTGGTCTAAGGTTGAGAATTTCTAGAGCTTTTTTTCTACTCTAGTGGAAAAAATGCATTTGAAATGTAAATGACTCAAGGTCTAAAAAGACTACACTTGACATTTACTTTGAGGTTTTTTGAGATTCACATATGTGGTCTAAATTGGCATTGAGGCAGATATCATGCAGACAACAGAGCCAAATGTATATATAAAGTGATGATAATGCGACTGTGACATGACATGACAGCTAGGACAGAGTGACAGCAGCATGCAGCCAAAAAATCTATTAAGTTTTGGTATTAGCCAACAAACAAAGTGATGATGATGAGATGAAAAGGAAAACAAAAGCAAAGCATGTGTGACGTGGTTGAACAATGAATTTTAAGAGTGTTGGAGAATGCAGAATTGAAAGAGTTGAAAGGAAAGACGTGTTGTCAAAAACCAAAAGGATTTTTGAGTAGAAGCAGATTGAATTGAACAAGTGAACTAGAATGCTATAGTCAGGAAAAACAATAAAATGAAGTGAACAAAAGAGAGTTGAAGAAGTATCTCTCTGATATGTATAACTTCTTTGGTGGTCCTCAAGACCAAGTGTCAGATTCTGAAATATTTCAACTAGTTCACTTCAACAGTATGTATCACTAGAACGCCGTGTATTAAATTTATGGAAAAATTGGTACAAAAATTTTTGGGGGTAGATTTCTCGTTCCATTGCTTGCTTTAGTAGTAATTTTTAAATGCCACGCCGTTATTGGAATTTTATCATAATATTTGTTACATTGATATTTCCTATGCCTTATCTTATCTAATCACTCAATGACATTTCCTTCACTCATACTTCACCAATTAGTCCAAAATCAATTCTCTACGCATATTGTACTCTACTAAAAATGAGCTGCTTCAAAAAGTTCCTACCATCATCAAATATTTCAGATGATTACGTCGTCATCCTCCTAAAATGGAATTTAGGATTTTGTGAGCATTTTGCACTACAAGTATTTGGATCAACCTATGAATTTACACCTAATGGACTGCAAATTACAAATAGACGGGTGAGAGATAGAAAAATATATCTTTAATATAGTAAATTCTCATTATATTTTAAACATGTTGTCTACAGAGTAAAGGAACTATGCAAGAAATTGCTGGAACGACACTACAAACCAGATTAGAATTTCATACATGGCTTCAATCTATAAATGGAGGACAACAATTTAGTCCAGCTAGGTTTGATATTAATAAATGGAGCAGTCGACATTTTGTTATTGCTGCATGTAAAGAACTTCAAGTTGAAAAGAAAACTGATTTCTTTAGTACACAAGAGCTTGAGAACCCTCTAAGGTATATAGCAGTACAATTTTAATAATTAAACGTTCAGCTAACAATTAATAGCTATATCTTAATTAATTTCAGCTTTGATGATATTCTGACATATAAGAAATTAAGAAGGTTTCGTTCTACAACAATTTTACACTCATCAAAAGAATTAATTGTATCGTAGTACAACTTGTCTATTTTTGTATTGACATTTCTCATGATCTGAATAAACTAAATTATAACCTTGTTTCAATATGCAAACATTTCACAGTTATATCTCTTCATTCCAGTTATCTCAAAACAGGAAACGAACATAAACATTTTCCATTTTCAACACCTTATCGCCTTTAGGCCTCGTTTGTCACTTTACTAATCCTGTTCTCTATGTTTATTATTTGCTCAGACTTCAAAGCAAGAGTAGAGTAGCCAATCATCGTAAAATTAATAATAAAGCTTATACATGAAAGAGGAAGAAACCTTTTTGAGCCATTTGAGCTTATTTGAAAATTTCTTCTTCTCTCATCGTTTGTTAGTCTCATCATCATTACCACCAACGTCAACATTTACCTTCGTCCTTTTGCTGTTTTTGTGTTGTCTAATGTCCCCATGAGGTCTCTCATCTGTTCTCTTTATTGTTTCATAAATTACCTCAAAAGACGTTTTTTCTCTCGTTACTTCTCTTTGATGCTAGCTATAATACTATACAATATAATACAATGTAACCCTTTTGTTACTTTATACTAGTTAGTAGGTCTTCACTTCACAAAGTCAAATAAAAGTCTAAATGCTTTAATCATAGCAAAGAGCAAAATACATAAGAGAGAGCCGAGAGTCACTTTATATCTCTACCTGAATTTACAATGAATACATTTTATTTATGTTTACTATATACAAGAGAGTCAAAGAGGCGAAAGCGTATATAGTATGTTGTAAAAATTTAAATGATGCTTACAAACAAGCATTAGCTCACAGGGAGCTTATTGTAAGCAAAACCAGCATGACTTTTACACTTGACACTCACAGTCAAACAATTATCATAAACATTTTCAACTGAAAAACTGCCAACTCATAAAATATATGTAGTCATCTAAAGCTTGTTCATTTTTACCTTAGAGAGCTTACAATTGCTAGAGTTTCAATTTGCATACTTTTTTGCATAAGAAAGTTTGGCTTGGTTGATGATGACTGTCGTGCTGAGTTGAGTGACGAGTGATGATATGCAGCAACTTGTTATTTAAAATGCGTCTCATGTGTCAAAAATCTATGGTATATAAATCTCATAAATCAAAAGTCAAATGGAACAACAAGAAAAACAAACAAGGTAAAAGAGAGAGATTATTACAAGTCAAAACTCATAAGTTTACAAAAGATGAGAAAGAGAAAAAATGACAAATGATTCCAGAGAGGAAGGAGAACATTAAGAAAACGTGGGATATGAAGGGAGCAATATTTCTCTTTTGTAGAAAGTCACTTACCACCACCATAGATGTAACGAACAAGAAGAAGACGCAATTCACTTGAGAAGAGAGTATAAAAGGTCCCTATCGTAAATTACATATTATATTGTGAAGGTAATAAAGAAAGCATTCAACAGACAGCAATAGACAGCTCATATAGAAAAAGAATAAGTACCTTGGCTTCACTGTTAGTTGTGGCAAAGAAGAAAAACGACGATGGTTGCGAGAAAGAAATGTTGCGTGGTCTGATGATGATGGTTTATATAGTAGTGTGGTGGTCAACTGAACAGAGTCGGAGAGAAAAGAAAAATGAGAATGGTACAATATTTAATGTTTTATTTCGTGGCTAGATTTCATCATGAGGGTGTTGTAAATACAGAGAGTCTGGACAGGCTAATGGCAATTAGCTCTGTGATTCATTGCACAACGTTGCGTGAGAGAAGCCACTTTCAATCTCAAGACTTCCAAACAGTCTTTATACATTTCCCTTCTTTTTGAATGTTTTTGTTGGACTTTTTTCTTCTGGGGTGATTATTTATTATTGGTTCATGAAAATGATGGAAATTTGGAACTGTCTCGTAATTTAATGAGATTATGACGTTTTACAATGGAAATCAAAAAACTTCTTAACCGATTTTATAGCGCATTATCTTTCGTGAATTTTTAAATGGCGTCAAAGTTAAAGCAAGATTTCAATTTTTGTATCTCTTTCTGCAATTTGTTTTCAACTAGATTTTCATTTTTAACGCCGAAATCTTTCTTTAATTTTCCAAGTGGCATCAAAATTACAGTTGAAATCCTAAAATTCATCTTGGCATCTGAAAACCACGAAATCCTCATTTATTTTCATCATTGTCACTCTTGTCACTACTAATATGTACTTTTCTATTCTCTTCTCTTCTTCTCTACTGCGGCGACCACAAAAGCCGAAATCCTAAAATTCATCTTGGCATCTGAAAACCACGAAATCCTCATTTATTTTCATCATTGTCACTCTTGTCACTACTAATATGTACTTTTCTATTCTCTTCTCTTCTACTCTACTTCGGCGACCACAGTCACAGAGTGGTTACAAAGTACATTTGTCTAACAAAAGTAGGCAAGAGATAGAAAAGTTGTATTTTGTACTATATGCCACAGTTATATAAACTTGACTAAACTCTTCTTCGTCTTCTTCCTTCAACTACTTGAGAGAGCATCACATCAGAGAACATACACAGCACATCCCAAAGTCAGAAGAATCAGAGAGTGAGAGAAAAGCGTTAGACAAGCTTGTTTTTTGGCTTTCAAAGCAAAGCCGAAATTTATGATACTTCAGATAGAAGAAGATGAATGAGTCTCAAGATAGCTTTATTTATTCATCAAGGTCCAAAGAGGATTCTCTCTTTATATTTCTCTCTCTCTCTGTCTTCTGATGTTTTATATATTAAAGCCACACGTATCATACATCTCTCTTTACTTCCAAAAACTCTGTGAGAGAGAAAATTCCGACAATTCCTTCGGTTTTGTTGTGGTTTTCTTGCAAATCAAGACTTTCGTACTTCAACTTCAGACTGTCATAGCAAAAAAAAAGGATTTAAACCTTTGACGACAATTCTTTGAGAGAAAAAGTAGTTGCCGCGTGTCAAGATGACAAAACCCAAAAAGCCACAATACGAAGAGAACATAATCTGCAAAGCCACCCAAAAAGTGAAACAAGAGTTTAGAGGATAAAACCACAAACTATTCTCTATAGTAGATTAAGCGACTACCACCAACAAAGTTGTGTCATGTCAACTTGTGACATGACATAACATACATTGCATTCCTTGTGGTAAAAGATTACAAGAGACCACATAGACTTCGACATGTAAGTCTCACATTACACGTGAATTGACTCTTTGACTTTGGAATTGCATGCTTGAGTCTACTTAGCAAGTCAACTCACTACTCAATATATTTTATTTCATTTGAGAGAGAGAGAGATGAGACTCTCCTCTCTAAAGTTGCGAAATCTTTAGAAGAGAGTTTATACCTTTACAGTAATTTCAAATTTCAATGCAAAGCTCATCACGTATTTTTTCCTGGGTATCAAAGTGATTTACAAATGCACTATACATACATCTTTTCTTTTTTTCCAACTCACGAAGCTTTGAGCGGCGAATGGCTAAAAGAGAGAATTATAATGGAGAGTCATAAACTTTAGGAGTAAATACAAAATACAAGTTTCCTTCATAAAGAGTTTGTGGTAGATTTATATTCTTTAGCAGTGGATAACAACAACTTTTTAAACAACTAAGAGTCATAAAAATCTGCGCAACAACAATCAATGAAAATGTAAATAGTCAAATGACCGTGTCTAATCTATTCTTCTGAGATTAGCATATTTTATTTATACTAAAAGTATTTTATTTGAGTTGTAAAATATAAATTTATAGAGCTATCATCATCTTCTTATAATAAGGAAATTGAAATTTCACTTTGAAGAATTCCACAAACTTTTTTAAAAAGAATTCTTTTTTTCTCTTATTTTCAAATATGTGAAATTCTTGAGCTAATGTTCCAAAGAGAAACCTAACCTAAACATTCCTTAAAAATATAATCAAGTTGTCTTGTTTCATTTCAGTTAGGTCGGGTCGAGCAAAGGTGAAAGAAATTTTTAAAGTTTTATTGTATTATTATATATACGACGATTTAATAATTCTACTGTACTAAATTATATTGTCCTCATTTAATATCCTGACAAGACAACAACTTTATACTTCCATTTAAATCTTTCAGTCGTAATTCATTTAGTAAATTATTGCACTGGAAACTTTTAGATCTAGACTCAATCTGTCTGTACTCAGGTTTTATATATAAGACTTATATAAAACATCATCATTATTACCATTATTATTTCAAATGGAAAAAAGGGAAGGCAAATGTCCAAAGTTGGGCATATAGAGTATGTAAAAGGGCTTTAGAAGAAAAATGTACTTTTGACATTTTGATTACACACTCAACCATTCTCCTGTCATGAATCAATGGTTATTTAGTAGTTGAAGATGGAATATAAATGCTTATCTTTATGAGGGCCAAATGATAAAGTCGGCTTCTTTCTACACTTGAACAGTTTACTATATCTAATACTAACAACTCTTGTGCTGACGGATGTAAGTTTGGTTTAGTACTATTACGTATATAAGAACTTACATAAAACTTTGAGTCTATTACTTCAACTAGAGAAGATATAATGTGACATTATTTTTCCTTATAGATGTAACGATGATGTTTTTAGTTTAGAGAGAGCAAGAAAAATTTTATAGCTCTCTTGTCACAATAAACCTACTTTTTTTTCTCTCTTGCTCTGTCTTTTTTGACCCATCATCTCTTTTAAAACTTAAGTCCAAGTCAACTCACGTACTTAGCCAAAGAAATGTACAACTGGCCATATCATGTCACAGAGATAGGAGATGCTTCACCACACAGAGTCTTCTTTTTTACTACTTCACTAATATATTACATCATAATGTTTCCTTAAAAGCTCTTGATGAACATTAGTTAGCTTTTAGCCACTTTATCACACCCTTTGGCTTCACAGAGAGAAAAGAGTCTTAAGCCCGACATATGTATAGTGCACGTGTTTTTCTTAAGTCAACTTTGTTACTTCTCTTCTTCGGGTCACTCCTTTAATTTCATGCTATGTCATCATTTTTCATATGAAGTTAAATCATTAAACATTACAAAAATGAATATTTTTCTTAAGTCAACTTTGTTACTTCTCTTCTTCGGGTCACTCCTTTAATTTCATGCTATGTCATCATTTTTCATATGAAGTTAAATCATTAAACATTAAAAAAATGAATTGTACAGTAGATATTATATATACTACATGCTATATAGAAATGATACATGAAAAATTTGCAACAAGGTAATTACATATATATATGATTATTATCATCATCATCAGAATGAGTAACGTGTAGTATTTATTACTGTATATAAAGCTATTTGCCATTATGCCAGAAATATTTACTGTGAGTATATAAGTAAGCTATCATTATGAATGTTTGGCCATCTGTGACACTTCCCGTTACAATCAATTTATCATTTGCTTCAAGACATTAGTAAAAAAGCTATTTGCCAGAAATATTTACTGTGAGTATATAAGTAAGCTATCATTATGAATGTTTGGCCATCTGTGACACTTCCCGTTACAATCAATTTATCATTTGCTTCAAGACATTAGTAAAGTAAAAAAACGACGAAGAAAAACTGGTTTAGACATATGTATACGTACTCTGATGATGAATAGTTACTCTTGTAAATTCTAATGTGAGTTGCTGTATGTGTGTAGGTAGTATAGATGTAATAGTAGAGTAATTCATCTTGTAAGTTTTGTAAGTTGGTAGTCAGTCGTCTCGATTGTTTTGGGTGGAAAGCGACTGATTAATTTGTTTTGCTTCTGCACCAACCTCTAAAATCCTATGAGACATCATAAACAAGAATTAATGGTACACTTTTGCATGTTTAGAGAGTCGTGGAGCAATTTACTCATTAATTTTTTTCTATCTCTCCTTCTACCACCACCTCCATCAAATAAATATTATAATAATAATAGTTCTGTTATGTCTTCAGCATTGCATGAGACCTTTCAATGTTTCAATATTGCAAATTACACCTGACATTTTCTTCTCTTTTGATTGATTACATATTATGTTATGATGGATAGTTCATATAAGTATAATTTTCTTGCTGCTAGATAATAATGTGATTCTTATCAATCTGTGTCAATTAGATTTGACCAAGTTACACCAACCGAGTAATGAATGTAATAATTTAATGTTGACTCAAGGAAATCATTTCTTCTTTCATTGATAAATCTCTGAAGATGCCCAGGACAAGTCTTTTGAATATAATTAATCTATAACCTGGAAACAATTACACGTGCATTCTGCAGATTAAATGGAGATGTCAACAAGAAGAAGAAGCTTCTGTTTAGCATAATAGGAATGTAGAACGATTGGACTTGAGCCAATTTATTTCTTTCTGATGCCGTGAACTCAGGTTATACACGAGTGACCTTAAATTGTCAAGAATGGTAAGAATTTGACACAAGAAGAAGAGGCAAAGGAAAAAGAACTAAAAATTCAATTTCATTTTTGTGAATTACATTTCTCTACATAAAAAGATAGGCTACTTGACAAGACAAGAGACAAGCAACTCAATCGACATGACATGACATGAGTTGTCCTTAGCCTGTCTTTCTAAATTCATATCTTGTT
>VCNE01002475.1:0-13289 GCA_009869805.1 Oncopodura yosiiana
ATCACATACAACCAAACTAACTAAGTAAAGAGCATCTCTCTCTCTTTCTATTCTAGATTCTGAAATTAGGGAACATATTATAAAGGTAGGATTGCACTGTGCTACTAGATAATGAAATATTATAGGATAGCCATATAAATGTAAAGGGCGAAATTAATCAGTATATCAGCTATATTCTCATTAGCTGTCTCTAGAATCTAGAGCGTATATATCTAGGTAGTATAAGTAGAAACATGACAAATTGTTACTACATGACCTCAAACCCAAATTGATGTTTCAATCCTAAAAACGAACAAGATTCACCACCATTAGTCATTCAGTAGGACAATAGAGCATGATGAGGAGACAGATGATAGAAAGTACGTTGGGTGTACCATCCACAACAAGAGTTGATACTCTGTGTGTATTTACAACAAGGAAAGATAAGGTTGAAATATTAACCTAAAACTTTGTTTCTTTATGTACATATATACAAATATTATGTGTATCTCTCTCTCTCTGTATGAAAGAAGAAAAGTAGGTCCATTGCTTGTATGATATGTGTACACAAAATAATACCCGGAGTTTTGTCCAGCCAGAGGTCTACATTACATAATAATAATATTCTCATGTATACCTTTTGCTTAGAGATACTACTATACTATTCTTTGAACCAAGTTTAAATGACTTTGATACATATGAATCGATAAGATAATACTTTATAGACAAATTAACAGTAAGCATGGAAGCAAATGACACACATATTAGAAAAAAGTAGGTGATTTCAACTGGAGAATTGATTATTACTAGGATTTCATATGTGCAAAGTAATAGAATCTCATTTCATTCAAAATTATTATAATGACCCGTGCAATTTTCAGTGTATTACTTTTGTGATGTTATTGTTATGCTTATTGACACTATAAATCACTAGCAAATGTTGTGTTTTTTTCATATGTTTCAGCTCAGCATCATAAATGATTTCAATTCTAAGGCGTTGTTTCATTACTTCTTATCACGATTATATAGGTACACACTTAACACAACAATTCTTTGAAAACTATTACTAACATCAATACTCCAATTCAAAATATTATTTCTATCGTTTATCTTTAATTAATGGCCACTTATGGATAAATGGATTTTTTTTCAATTTGGATAAGTAGCAATTTTATACTGAGAGTTTTATATTTTCAATTTCCATCAAGTTATTAATGATGACATTTTTCCGTTTACCTTATAGTTTAAAGCTTTTGGCACATAAGATGGAAAAGTCAATTATAAAATTGACTTTGTGTTCTATAGCTGGTGTAGGAAGATAGTCATTAAACTCGAAATTTATTATGTAAACCACACATTGATGAACAGAAGAGTGACACGACAGTACTCTAACTCAAAACAGTGTAAGAGGACGTAGACCCGGGTTTTAGAGTCATAAAATAGAACATTAGTCTCATAAAAGAGGGAATAGATCGTAAATTTGCTAGGCATTGGTTTTATAACTAACTTCTTTTGTAGTTCTGTGTGAGTGTTCACAGGTTAGTTGGTACAACAGTGGAAAAAAATCATGTCTACAAATAGTGTCCACATGAAAACATGACTTCCTACAACTCTCCAATCTAACTTCTCTGTGGCTTTCCAAGATTTATGGCCATCATCAAAACTTCTGTCTTTGCAACATGGTATATATTTATTTTTGCATTGAAGAGACAACATGCTAAAATCATATACCTGTTTCACTTTGAAAGTATAATCTTATTATCATCATTTTTTTATCCAGACAGTTGTATACATATATTGGAGTATTATGTACTGTACGCATATATAGTAATATGTGTCTATAAATATAATTTGTAGCTTGTGTTTCTATCTTTTTATACACACATTCCTTTTCCTCCTTCTTTAATTACGTTGCGTCACATTCTTTCCGGCGTAACTATTTAACTTGACATTCAAACCAATTATGTACGCATATGTATGTAGTAAGTACATAACTACACAGGCTTTAGAAGTGTGATCTTATACTATGAAAGACTCGAAAGATAAAATAATTTTTTTTACTTCTTGAATGCAGGAACTATAATAATCCCTTATGAGGTTACTGTAGTAAAAAGCATTATACAATTTTAGGCACTCACTCAGAAAATCCAAAACAATGTTTATTTCATAATATATATGTATGATAGAGCCAAGACGTAAAATAAAAGTGCAATATTGACACAGTTTTTCTAAATTTCCGTATATAGAATGCACTACTGGCTCCGGCTCACCATTTTTACAAGTAAAATTTGAAATGCTTCATTTCAGAAGCAAAACATGCTTGAGTTGATAAATGAGATTCTTTTTTGTTTGTTTCATTGCATAAGAAGAAAAGAGTTTCCATATGTTAGATAATTGACGTGTAAAAACCTTTTAAAGCATATTCTCAGGAAATGGTAGAATTTTACTGTAATTGGATGTCATTAATAAAATGTCATGGACTACTCTAAGAGAATTGAGAAAAAGAATAAATGACTCATTAGTCTATATAATCGCGTGATGACTCCAGATGGTAACTGCAATTCCAAAAGTCAGATATGTGGAAATTTGGTTAGTCTACAATTTATGCAAATGTTCAAAGAAATATTGATAAGTCAACTTGACTCACTTACATTTAGTCAGTAGCATATAGTAAAGAAATGTATATAAGATGACTTTGACATTTTGTATGAGTTGTAAAACGAGCTGTCTCTCTATCGCCCATCAGTCAGCAAATTAAAAGGAAGTATATATAACTCTATTTAATTTTCCCTTTGCTAAGTAAGCATTTCCAAATAAGTACATAAAAATGAGTCTTTTGACAGAATTCATTTATATATTCTCACGATAACTTGAGACTCAAATAAATTTTGGCATACTGCTCATTTTATCTTTTATTTTGTCACTTGATTATGGATTTCAGACTAGACATGTAGTCTCTTTTTTTACAATCAAGTCATCAAATTTTATGACTAGTTTCTTGTTCAAATTTCCACATTTTATTTTATGTCATCCGCCGCCTTCCTTGCACTTTTGCTCAGATTCGGAAATGACGAAAGGACATTTTTCTCTATATACTTGTGTCGAACTTAACACTTGTGCAATATTGTCAAGATTTAGTTTCGTCGTTGTTACACAACACAACACTCTTTTTTTCTATCTTTATTGCCTTGAGAGTGTTAACAAGACGTATGTAAATATATAGTACACAGGCATCTTATACATTGTATTTTACAATCATCCTTTATTTTACATAAGAGACTCGTTGGAGTTGAAACAACCAAAAGTATTTAGATGGTAAATACAAAATCAAATTCTTTTATTGACTGCAAAACAATGAAGAATTTTAAACCCTGGTTTAACTTTCCTTTACTCTGCTACAACTTTTAACAAAGGTACTAATTGTCTCTATACTTATTTATTATATATATATATATGTTTGTTACCACACACATCTTTAGTTTTATTATTGTAATCTCTCTACTCAAGAGTTTTTCTCCTTAGCAAACACTTTATGCAAACATGTACACTACACTTTAGAACTGCTCTGTGTTGGTCATTCATAAAATTCCATTCAAGAAAATATGAGAGAGGAGTAGGAAGCAACAGAGCTTAGTTTTGCTTTGACTCTTTGACACTTGAAAGTAATTGATTCATTTTCACATTTAAGAGTCAACTCATACATATATTGCATAACGTTTGCATTTTGAGTTTATAGGTATATGCCATATCAAGTTTATAGTTTATGGATTTAAAATTTTTGTTTTACTAGAGTAGTCTGTGAGAAGCTAGGAGTGGCTCTATAAATATCGTCTACACTTCAAGTTCAAGAACTTAAAATGTTATGCCTTGTCAAGAAAGAGTCTTCACACAATCTCCTCCTCTCAACTCTATTGTCCACTGTAAACAAAATGTATTTATAGTAAGACGAAGTAAAACTTGCTGACTCTGCTAAAAGATAATGTTAATGCATTTCTCTCTCTCTCTCTCTCTCTCTCTCTCTCCATCACTGGTATATTTGCTCAGGAATTGAGTTTTAATAGACTCTTAGTCAAACGAAACCTAAAAAATAACTCAATCTTGAAGACGAGAGTACGTATGTACATGTGACGTTCAAATAATGAGAAGCATATTAGCTTTTATACATATGTGTGTAAAATGAGTGAAGGGTTGACATGAGTAAAAAGGCATTACTTTAAACATTTAAAATGTCTTATAAACTATACCACCAGCGAAAGAAAAATATTACCACCGTCTATGCTAATAAGTATAATATGTGTATATCTGTAATGGAAATCATTTTGGAATCTATTGTGTATTGTTTACAAAGGAAATACTTTGTTCCTTTGCTTTTAGTGTCGGATGTTCAACCACAATGAATAACATATACTATCTGATGGCTAGACTACATTCAAAAATTGTTATGTAACATCTTAACTTCTCTGAATTGCACCTGTGTGTGTAATTCTACTACTATATTTTTTCAGAAATTAGTAGCACACAAGTACTTAGAGCAAAATCATCAAAAAGGTGCGGCATATTAGCTGAAAGACTAAAACGATAATGGAATTTCTCTGAGTCACTTTTCGTTACAGATGTAAAGATGTAAATGTTTTTTTTTCTTTTTAACCAAGGCGTCAATTGAATTTAAAACTTAGCTCAAAAGCATTTTTCTTATTGTTCAACTTGTCATTTTTTCAGAACAATTTATACTTGATTTGAAATCTTTATAAGAGAGTTAGTCATTGATCAAAGTGCGTGTTGATACAGAGCAAAATTGTTTCTCCTGCCAGTCTTATGCATTGAGCTAATTATGACTTTTGAAACAAAATGAGGAGATTGAATCAACATGAAACTCAGTTTAACTTTATTGACGACGTGCATATGGTATTAGTATTGCGTGCAATGAGCAAGTAAATTAGACGCTGTTATCAAAAGTGCATGCGAACTTGCACAGTACATTGAAAGTTTGAAGCAAAGATTCTGCATAACATATAAAATAAACATATATAAACAGGCAAATTGCATAAGTGCATTAGGTCCTTGCTTGCTTAATAAGTCTTTCTCTGTGAAAGTTAAAGCTACGACATAGGTATTGTAAAAAAACTCTTTTGGAAGCTGTCATACTGTTCATGTCGACAGTCGACTGACCAGAGAGAAAGGGAGTATGTTTTTTGCTTGAGCTCACATAGAAAATAAAAGAGAGAGAGCAACAATGTAAGAAAGCACAAGTCCATACAAGAGTTTAATAATATAGTGGTTTGAGTTTGAGAGAGCAGAGATATAGATAAAAATGCGTGTAATCCATTCATTTGAGTCTCTCCCTACTTCCTCTTTTTACATTCTTTCATTTTCTTCTTACACTCTCACCTGCCTAAATTCCCAAACTTATGTCTAACTTTCCCAACTTGCATTTCCTTTCCTCTCTATTATTCTTCCTTCCGAGATAGTCCAATATTGCATTGTGAATCAAACATCTCAGCTCTAACCTGCCTAAATTCCCAAACTTATGTCTAACTTTCCCAACTTGCATTTCCTTTCCTCTCTATTATTCTTCCTTCCGAGATAGTCCAATATTGCATTGTGAATCAAACAACTCAGCTCTAATGACTTTTTCCTGATATATTTCTCCTACTTTTGGTTAGCCACTCATTATTTACATTGAAGTACATTGCCATTGCTTTTTTCTCTGAGTAAACCACATATAGGCAACCAAGGTAATCAAAACAAATCATTGTACTGTCTATATAGTTTAGTCTTTATTTTTTTGCATTGGGTGAATAACCAACAAGCTGTTGAGAAAGTTGTTTAATCTGGCAAGGAAAGTTTGGCAGTACATTTGGTGTTTATTTCTTTTTTCACATCAGTCATAGCTATTTTTTTGAATGTTAAAAGTATCAAGTAGAGACAGAACCATAAAATGTGGAAATGGACATTTTGTTTTGGTCTCAATGTATGTAGGTGAAGGACTTTTATGTTTCTTGTGAAAAGTTTTCTTCCTCTAAGACTCCAGACGACTTGGCAAAACTAAAGATGTGTATCTGTTTCCGGTCAAGAGCCATAGGAGAGAATGTCTGCGATTTTCTTTGACTGTTTTTTCAACTATTGTCAGTACATCTGAAATATGAAAGAAATAGCAGCAAAAAAGAAGAGCTACTTTACTTTGAGAGTAAATCTTATTCCACTTTTAGCAATAAATAGTAAATGCGCTCTTTTATATGCTATTGCCAATATACATTTTGAGTATATTTTATGATTTCATTAGATAAAGTGAATTCACAGAGAGTCTGATAGAGTTGAAGTATACATCAGTAGTCTACTACTTGAAGTGCGTGTATGAGTGAAATCACTTGGTAATCGATAATATACGAGTTTCTCTCTACACTCTACTTACTACACTACCAACAAAATACTACTTGACTCAATAAGCTTGTTTCAAAGATGATTAACTTTGACGGCTCTTACATAAGCAAAATTGCACGTGTTTCTAAAACAAGAATGTTATGTATTTATATTGCATATCATCATGACTTTAAACTATTACAACAACTGGCAATGTAGGTAGCTACACTCAAAGTTTTTTATTCATCCTTTACTAACATTCTTTTCATTCTCTACTTTCTTTGATAGAAACCAAATTCCTTTAGAATCACTTCTAAGAAATATTATGACTAGGTCAATATATGTATTCAAGTAAAAATTTTTCAAGTGCCCAGTTTCCTTTTAAATAACTTATAGATATTGCTTTTATATAAAAAATTGAGTTTACTTGACTTGTATTTTATTGAGATTCATTGAGGTGAAAATATCAAGTGTGGCTTCCTATATGCAAGCACTCATACATAGTATTTTTATTTGAAATTCAATAATAAATGACAAGTCACACTGTCATATTTTAGCTATTATCATCCGGAAGTATGTGTAATAAACATATGCATTATAGCATAAAACACATTTCACATGAAATAAAAATATTGGCATAAATTCTCAATTCATATGCTTCTGACTTCTCTCTCCATTCATACTAAATCTTCTCTTATATACATAGAGTAGTGGATGTCATAGTTTTTTCTTCTGTCATCACAATCATCACTTGCCAACAGAATGTAATCCAGTTGAATAGTTATGAGAGCAAAGGATAAAAAAATTAAGCCATGGTGAAAGAAATATTTGTAGTTTATATAGATATGGTAGTAGACAGTCTGATGCATTATACTTGAGCCAAATAATATGCATCTATAAGTAGCCAAATCTTTGTAATACTTATCTTAGTTATTCCATGTCAGACAAAAATTGAAAGTTGTTCAAGATACATTGCGCAATCTGAATATCTCAACAGTCTCAAATCTCTCTCACTTGTTGACAACAAGAGTCAGTATTATAGATCCTTGTGTCAACATCTTCTCAAACTTTTCTTACTCTATTCCATAGTATAAAAACTGCATTGTTGTTAGCATCTTCCTAAATCTAAGAGGATAACTTTGCTATATTCCAAAACCTACATAATTACTACTGAACTGCAATGATCTCTTGACGTCTATTTGTGGAATTCAACCGAGACTAGACTATATATATATATACTAGCTATGTTATATGTCTCTTCACAGTGATTAGTGAATAAAATTTACTAGTGCGTAGGTTACATATATATATACTCTGGAAATGTGTACATTTGTCTATATAGACTATATAGGTTGTGGTTTAGTTACTCATGGAGCAATGACTGTTTTCTTTGTAAAGCTAATTGCCCGTTAAATTTGAGACTCTGTATATATTTCCCACACAATATAAAATCCTTTAAGAAAATAATCATTTACATTTACATCATGCTCGAATGTGACAATCTGTGTCTGATTACTAATTACGTTCCCTATGGAGCAACGCTAAAAACACCCAGCGCATTTTTCTCTCTACAGACAAAAAGCTATTGGCCATGTGGTTTTTACTAAATGTGAAAGTTGCAGTGAGCGTAAATCACTATAAAGATGTAGAGGATGCAAATGTCATATTTTGTATAGAGCATAATGACACTATATAATATAGTTTTAGAGTATACTTGAGAAATGTTTTTTTAAACTAAGTCACTTTAGCAAAATACTGTTAACCCTTAGGGACAACTGACAAGAGTAATTTAAGTCACAAATAAAGTGTAAATATATATAATTGTCAATGTACTTATTGATGGTTTCAGTTTAGGAAGTTTTAAATGGCTCTTCAGAGATAAATGCTTTTTTTATTACTCCTTTTGTATATGTCATATCTCATATCTCTCAAATGTCATAAGTGAGTGTGAAAATGAGCAAGTGACAAAATTTACATAAGAAAGTTTTATAGATACTTCCATCCTTTTCATGAGCAAAGTATATAAATAGAAATTTTGTAATAGGAAATTCGCATTGATATATAGAATTGTCAAAAAGGATTTATATATCAATACAGGCGTTTTTTGCGTGCAAAAAAAAGAATTCTTACACACGTTCCATTTGGATTGGACAAAATATAGTTCAAGTGACAAGTGAGTGCATACATGCGTTTGACTTTAGAAACATTTTTGTCTTCTTTTACACGTTGTCTCTTCTTCTCTTCTTATATATCTATGCTTAATTTATTATCTTGTTGAAATGTTAGAAGTGAACAACAAGTCGTTTACATTGACTGAAATGGATGAGTGCACTGCCGCAAGTGGAGTGCACATGTTGCGTCATCGTGTCAAAGCTTTAGAATGCTTGATCCTACACTCTGTAAATTTGCATCAACCTTTAGTGACACATGATGGTAATGACATTGTTGAGGGCGTAAGTGTATATAAGAAGTAGAATTATAAGTAGGTGGCAAGTAACTTAGCATTTAAGAAAATATTTTTTATATATTATGAACAGAATTCCTTGTTTTAAAAATATAAGCGTGAAATGGTCCAGCTCACGAACTGTAGTTGCTAAAAAAAGTTTTTATATTATTACATCGTTCTACTAGAAAAATATTTTACAACTCTTTACTCTTTGGCTTTCTTTAGATTTTTTTTGAATGTTTCATCACTCACAGAGAGAGTATTAGGAGTCTAACTCAAGTGGCTACACTTCACATTTCCTATTAAATATGATGAACTCCTTCTCATTTTTTATACTTAGAGTGAAAACTTGTTCAACAAAAATATTTTGTTTTATCATCCTACTAACTTAATACTCTCTGTCTCTCTCTCACTCGACGGTTTCCTCGTGCTCAAGTTTAGATGAAACGCATTTCATATTTTTTGATACAATAACTAAATTATGTAGTAAATGAGGAGCAGCAGGGTAGTAAGTAAAGTAGACAGAGGTAGAAAAAAGCTTTAGACTGGAAAGGTTATTATATAAATATAATATTAAATCCTAGGTAATAATTCTTAGCTCTTTCTACCTGCATCAATATGTACTTCTCTCTCTCTCTCTCTCCCTTGGTTGTTGCATTGCAGCACGTCATTGTTTTCATTGAGTGAGAAAATCCTCTTGAGTTTGAAAGGCTAGAAAAAACTTCCTTTTTTCTCCTTCTCTTGTTTCGTTATGGATGAAAGGTTGTTGCGAGAGAGAGAGACGAAATATAAAAGAGTCTGTGGTGGAATAAATAAAATAAAACTTTGTGTTGAATTGAAGAAGAGTGTTTTTTAAGAAGTGAAATGAGCGTTACATACATAATATGTATGTAGTCTATATGTCATTTTCATTGTAGCACAAGTACGACGTTATTATAAAAAAAGTGTGAAGAGAAGAAGAATTTGAGATTATATATATATAATGTTTTAGAATATACAACAAGGGTTAGAGAATAGAACAGTAATATCAACATTGGACATTGAGAACATTGGGCACATTAAGGAAGTGAGTTTAATACTAACTCTTAATGGCTTCATATTTGGTCATATGCTAGATTTGATATATAGTTCAACCAAGACAATAAGATTTTCTCAATATCATCAACAACCAACTTCTCTCTTTTCTATTCCTACCCTCTTTGTAAAGAAAACTTTTTAGAAAACTGAAGGGTGAAACTAAACAAACTACTAGAGCCATTAGTCGACAAACTCTCTCTCTTTCCCCTAGTAATTTATAATATGGAAAATTGCCAGTTGGTCGAAAACTTATTTTTATGAAATAAGTTCAACTTTTTTACATTTATTGCGATCATCACACAAAGTTTTTTGTCGTATCAAAATATGAATTGTTTATCAATATTAAGATATATATATAGTAGCATATGAATCAAAAGCCAATCTACATAATAATATGACAGAGTATAATTGAGTCATTATACTTTGAAGAATTATCCTATGATTCTAAAATCTATTGAAGGTCAAGTTTACTCTAACTTGTTAAGTAAATACGGAACTGTACATTAGCCTCAAGATAGGAATTAATTATTATTATCATAATTCATATTTGCTCAATGGACTAGGTGCGTTTTGCTTGTGAATTTTACATATGCATAAGACTTATAACAAGCTACTGACTCTTAACAAATTTTTACTTATTACTATTGACCAAGGAGTTTAGTGTCCTAAGAGAGTCTCATCGTTGTTAGCGTTTTTAGTCATTCATCATTATAGGAGATCATTGGTTTAAACAAACCTTGTAGGTCAGTCACACCTTGTTTCCATCTTGAACTATGAATAATGAAGCCTGTTTTCACACAACGCCAAATGCCAAGCAGCCGGCACTGACAAATTTAACGACTCACAACTATGCTACTAAGAAAATGAAACTCTACCACTGTTTTGTTACTTACCATTAAAACACTTGCTATGCTCTGCTCTTTACATTTTTAGCTGTTCAATGTAAAATATCATGGTAAATTTAACGGAAGTAAACTATTAAATTTCAAATGTGTATTTACTATATGTAGTGAGTATTTTATAGAATTTCATGATACGCAAATTTTATTCATATCCAATGAATGAGTTTTCAATTTGCATCAAGTTTCTTTTAAGAAAAATCTTCTTATGACACAATGCAAAAGAAATGTGACAAAAAGCTGACAAATGATTCTCTGAGACACTGAAAAGTTTGTGTGTTTATTGATGTGTGTCATTAGCCAATATAGTATATAGTGATAGCAAGACAAGTTAAAAAAATGTGCTCAACTTGCCAAAATACTATCTTGCAATGAATCTGAGTTAAGTTCCAACTACATATTTTCACTTCTCCCTGTTTTTAAGAGTAGACATTTGTTGCCTATTGTTACTTCAGTGTGAACAGAAATAATCAAAGTTAATAATTTTTTTTGTTTCTTCGACATAAAAGTACATATTACTGGTGGATATCTTTAGATGCATAATGTCAGCTCTAATTTTTTCCCCTTGAGCTGTCAAAAATTCATAGCTAAACATATAATTTGTGGCTAACATTTACAAGATCTTAGTCTCTCTCTCTCTCTATCTTTTTCTATTCTCTTATTTGGCCTGAAAATATTTGTAATGTAAGTAATTACAAAACGGCTCCATTGCAGACATATATTTCCTCTAATTTGAAAATCTGGACAGAAATTGAGTGAGAGTGTTATTCATTCATCATTCTTTTTGACTGACGGAATACTTCCGTTCTTTTTGTATATACATATGTAATACAAATTGTATTTAATGCTTGCTGGCTAGCCGACTTTTTTTTGTGTACCCTCCAGTTTGTTTTTAAATTTAGATTGAGGAGTGCAAGAAGACAAATTTAGACTGTCAGAACTAGTTTCTCTTGACTCTGTAGGTCGCGTGTGAAAAGCATAGCAATGTTATAATGTCACTGGGTGGTTGACTCACTCAAAAACTCAACCGCTTTGCAATTCTCCGCAATGAGGTTTGATTGATTTATGATTTTTTTAAAGAACGTATCTTTTTCACTTTTAACTATAGAGAATGCAACACAGCAGTTTTTGTAAAGTGATTACGTAATTCATTTAATTCTCAAAGTCATATATGTATATAGTCAGCACAAGAAAGTGATGAGACATGTATGCAGATTACAACTAGAATGATGCAAACTAACTCATTGATCGCAGTATTGCACTCTATTATTAAATTTAAAGAAACAGAGGATAAAGCCGAAGAAAACGGCCTTTTAAATTAAACTCACTTTTACAAGTTGTATGCGCTCTTGAAGAAGACGAGTCATTCTTTGAATTGTTATTACCCAATAAAATACATTGAGCTGAATGTAATACACATAATAATACGCAATTCTCACGCACAAAATGCATTATAATAGCTTCATCTTTTAGTTGACTAGAGAGATGCTACGTGTAAGTATTTCAAGAGAGAGTCTTATGTAATAATAATGCTAATGTCAATCTCCAGTGTGTGCGTGTGTGGCAAGAGAGACAATTTTCTTCATATACAAAAGTCTGAGGGTCAGTTTGTGTCTCAAGTAATATAAAGGTTTTCTCTATATATGTAGTACACACTAAAGAACTCATTAGTTTGTTGATAAAGACACTTGAAGAAACGACAGTTAGAGACATAATGATCATTTGAGTTAAGATTTCTTATTGCAAGGACAAGAAGGGTGCATACAAAATGTTCTTCTTTATTTTTATAAAGAAAATAAAACGTCAACTTTAATTAGAAAAGGACTCTAAATCTACCACGTGCTTTAGATATTTTCTTGTACTTGTAATAATATTGCAATGGTTTGCTTCTTCTATTTTTCAATTTTATTGCCAATAGATTCTGCACACACTATTTACAAGTATAATAAGCTCATCCGTTTCATTGCTACTATACACACAATACATGAGTATATACTATATAGTAATAGATAGACACGATCACATCACTTGAGGAATGTAATGAATGAAAAAAATTGCGTGAACATGTAAATGTGGCAAGATTAGTTGTGCTTCTCTTTGGCTTTTCTCCAATACACTTTACAGTTAATATATTTCTCAAGAGTGCGTAGACAAGAGTGAAACCAAGTTAATAGTCATCAACTCAAAATATCAACTAAACCAAAGAGAAGAGAAAAGATTCAAAAAGCTGTATAAAACGGAGTCTACAATAGTAAACTAAAAACCACTTCATTTTTGGCTTACATGTATCCCCAAAGTTTTGTAAATGCTGTTAAGCAACTATATGCTCACTATAGTAATATAGGTAGCATTCATGTATATGTTAGACAACTCGCCCCAAGTGCAAAGTGGGGATAAAAGTAAACCAAAAGACCAAGTGAATCTATGGTTTGCTACTGTACTACTACTGACTATATAAAACGCACTTTCAAAAAGATGATAGAGAGAAAAGACTATTTGTATATATGCTTGCTGAAATTAATTAAACA
>VCNE01002476.1:0-25796 GCA_009869805.1 Oncopodura yosiiana
ACTTCAAAATGAAATTGAAACTCTTTTTTCTTCTCCTACACTAGGAAAAAGAAGAACAATGTATATGTAGATTTTAGAGAGATGATGCTCACTCAACTCTGTTTTCATTTGCTAGACAAAAAATATACTACATGCTCAATATATACATATCTGTTGTGACTATACAAGTTTATTTTCACTAAAAACATTGAATCATTTGAACTATATTATAGAGAGAAGAAGGAAGAATTTGATGTTATTATAGTAGTGCTGTAGTAAAGATCTTGTAGTCTTCTCTCTTTTTTGAACTCTTGATGAGAAAATGCAAAAGAGTGAGAGAGTATGTTAAAATAGTGAAATGTGTGGCATGGCACAAGAGAGTCTCATTGCTACACAAGAACTAACATATACATAGTGACAGACGCTCTCTCATACACAAACATGCATATGTAATATAGATAAACATTTTTCCTAAGCATATTGACATTGATTGAATAGTTTGGCTTCTCTCTCTCTTTTACTTACCCTTTGAAGCTTCAATGTTCTTCTTCTACATCTCAACTGTTACTTTTTATATTTTTGAACTAAAAAAGTGTTACTCACTCTCGTAACGCTATATTAGCCTACAATAGTAAGTTAAAAGCTACTTGGAATTTTGGTTGACATCTATCCCCAAGATTTTGTGCTAAGTGGTGAGAATAAAATTAGCCCTCCTAAGTACAAAACTTTGGGGATAAATTTAAACCAAAAAATGGAGTCGTTTTTAGCTTATGACTGTAGACTATGTCAGCTACAGCATCCAGTGTAATGACTGTATGCTAACTTTCAGTTCAGCTCAGTTCAACCAGCGTAAGATCACATATGAAGTAAGCTGCAGCAGTAGCTAAAGTAAACTAAAAATGTCCTACAAAGTCGGTATATACTAGTATAGTAAAGCTAAAGGAAAAAAGCGTGCCATGTATAGTTTATTGTTAGGATTAGCTCAGAAGAAACTCGGCTCTCCAAAGTTTCCCAAATGGAATGGAATGCTGTAAAGCTTTTAAAAGCTATTTCTACTAGCTATCTTCTTCACAATACATTTCTCCTTACTTTGGCCTATGGCTTCTAGGCTTACGCCCTCATAGTATTGTACCTTATAGCTATTAAACAGTGCTATTCACTATTTTAGTTCTAAGCCAAGTCATAGAAAGACTATGTATGTATGGAGTATAGAGTAATAATGGAAAACAAGCAAGAGAAAATGAATATGAAGAAAAGCATAAATCAGCCTGAGTTTCAGACATGGTAACGCATTATAATATTCCATGACATAAATTTCTAACCCCGGAAGCTAGTGAGAGAGAGAGAAAGAGTTCCACTCTACAATTTCTACTTTGCCAACAGTGCCATTGCCGTTTCAAGTAATTCCGAATAGAATGGATGAAAGTAATGAATCTCCATGTTTAGACAGTCGGCATGCATATAGAAGAATAAGAGTAGTAATAAGAGGAGAAAAAGGACGAGAATAGCGAATAGGAAAGTTTTGCCTATTCATGTAGCACAATACGGGAGAAGAGAAAGTACAATTGTACATTTTCTCTTCAGAGAGAGAGAGCCCTGCCCAACCCATATAAAAGTGAAAGCATGTGCGAAATAAAGTAACTAGCATACTATTGCATTAGAGAAAGCTAAAACTATCTTCTTCTAGTGTTGTTTACGAAGATATTATGATATTACAACAGCACCATTCTCTCTCTTTTAGAGTCAGAGTCTAACTGAAGAAGATTTTCTCTTTTTCTCTCTCTCTGACCTACTATTGCCTTTTATACTCTATTGTAAAGTGTGTGTAGAAGATCAGAGTATTGTAAAGAAGAGAAAATGTTGGCTAACTATATATACTTATATATATATGTACATATATATCCAGTTACAAAAGTTGGTGTGACTCTAACGACCTGACATAACTCATTGAATGCTATGCTCAAAGAGTACAGTAGCTCTATGCCATGCCACCATCAGCTCACTAACTATATTTTATCTCTGTATCCACACTAAAGTGCTATACACTACACACTTCACTTCACAATGTAATGCAATACATTTTAGGTGAGGAGCATAAAAGGTATATAAATAGTGGCCGAGACTATCTTTGACTCTAAATGTGTTCTATGGGCTTTCTCTTTTCTCCATTTTGTCCTCTTCCAACAAAAGGCAGAGGCTCACTCACAACCTGTATTTGAATTTTGAAAACTACATGTGTGAGAATAACGGATGCTAACTTGCTTGATTTACTATACTATATACTATTATATATTAGTACTTCTTTTGTATACATGAATTTCATTCAATTCTTCTATCTCATTGAGAAGATCTAAGCAGCATTTGTATGTGGATATTTAGAAAATGTGTATATTGTTATTATGTATAGTGTGTATGTACAAAAAGGAGAACATTAGTCTCTTTTGTAGTTGACGTAATGTGATATTTCGACTGTAAACAGAATAGAATAGAGAGCATTAAAGGTAAAATTGTTGTAGATGGTTTAAATACTTTATCTGTTTAAATAAATTAAATTGCTTGGATTCATACACATTTTGTGGCTTTAGGAAGAATATATAAGTTAGTTTTCTAGTCGTGTTGCTGTCGTAAATTGTCAGATGTTTATGAGAGAGAGAGAGAGAGGAGTCATTTAAAATAAATTATGTCGACAGTTGAAAATTCATCGAGTTATTTTTGTCAAAAAGGAGAAAAAAGGGAGAGGTAGGGTTAAAAAGTTAAAAGTTTTTTTTAAAGTTCTCTTCATGCAAATGACAATATAATGCATGAATGTCAATAAGCCTATTAAGTTAGTGTTATGATTATGAAAGAGTGTCTTCTTCTTCTTCTTCATCATCAATTTATCATCAATACTAATTTGATAGTTGAGAAGAGAGACAGAGAGACTACCATACTATATATATATATGTACCTTATATTATACAAAAAGATAATTCTGCATGGATAAATTACATTAGGGGATCAGGCCTATTAAAAGTTTCTTGATTGGTGACAGCAGCTTTAGTGACTAACAAACTTGTTCTCTATAGAAGCTTAAAGGTAGTCTCATACTTTTGCTCTATAACTTTTAGACGTTATATATAGCAAATGACAAAAAGTAAGAAGACTATATAGTTTGAGTATCATAAGAGAATAGGATTAAGTGATACTAGTCGACATTTAACGTTTCCTTAGCTCATTCTCTCTTTTCTTCTTTATCCGGTCTATATACAGTAGAACAAAAGTCATTTTGTTGTATATTTCACTTTTGTAGAGTTTTGTGGTTTTCTCTATACATTTCCTTCCTTTTCTTTTTCATTGTTGGCAAGTTGAAGTGGATATTATGATGAAATACTTGAAATTGAATAGGCTTTTGTAGAATACTTCTTCTCTGTAGAACAATTGAATGAGTCGAAAAATGTTAGCTGGAAGGATTAGTCACTTTAAAACATAAAACTAGTCTCAAAGCTAACTATTGTCGCTCATTCAATTACAGATATGTAGTTCTTGATAGTTGAAACTCTTCTGTTGTTGATAATGATGTTTATTGCTTACTCGACCACTTGTCATAAATGATTGTGGGACCATATAGAAAATAAAAATCCACACAATGTCAATGACTGTGGCCGAGCTAAGCTCCGCCCCTTTTAGGTATTTCTTTTTGTAGCCCGTGTTGTTACAATTTACAATTTTTTTAGACTTTTCTAACACTTTAAGGGAAACTACACAATGTATTTTTCTAGGATACCTTTTTGAAAAGAGCTTTGATGTAATTCCCCCACAAGTTCTCCATACTAAAAATCATAAGAAAATGCAACATTCAATTAGTACTACTGATACAATGGCAGTTAAGGTATCAAATTATAAAGTTAATTATGTCGTTTACCTTCATTACATTCCATAAATACAACAACAATATGGGAAGTAAGGAAGCATGGAGTTCGACCGTGAGGGTTTGACTAGCTTTCTTTTCACAGAAGGGGGTAGAGTGAGACAATATTTCTATACTTGAAAGAAATCATTACATAATCTCATAAATCTAACAATAATATTTTGTGACTAGTAAATAAAAAAGCACGAGCTTTTCTCAATAGAATACAAATGTTACATATATATAAAATTCAAAGAAAATCCCCGATTTAAAAACTACATAACATAACACAATCATCATCATGAGAGAGAATAGAAAGCTCTGTTGTTATGTTGTCGTCTTCATTGACATTTGATGAGCGTTGAAAGATACAACTTGTTGTTATATAAACTTTTGTGACTCAACTGAGAGTGAGTTTTTCAATTGATTTCCTTTGCCATTTTTCTCTGAGAATGAGTTTTTTTCTTGAGTCAAAGTCCAAAAGAGAGTGAGTTGAGATTTGAGTCAAGAATTGGATTTGAAATAAAGTAATCTAAAAAGTAGGGCGTTGGCCAAAGCTATATACTACCATGTTAAGTTGATAGTCGAATTTGAGAGTTCAACTATTATATAAGGTCCAGCTCAGCAGCATTTGTGTATAGAAAGTGAATGTGGTTGCTTTCAATAGGCATCATAATATGAAAAAAAAACTTGGAAGCCGATGGGAGTTACGCATAAGAGAAAAGTTGTAGTAACTTCTTAGAAGACAGTAGAAGAAAAAAAGTATTATAAGAGATGATGTTATAGAAGAAGAAACAGGCCGGCTGTTGTAACTTTTGGTGTTGACTTGACCATTTAATCAATACTTGTAGCTTTGGCACAAAATTCTTTCTTCATGTGCTTATTTTCTCCATCTTCTTCTTCCTTGTTGTTTTCTCTCTCTCCTTGGCACTATATTGTATTAGATCAGCAACTTTTGTGATAGTAGTTTTGTGTGCTAATACATTATATTTGTGATCTTTCATACTCACATACATTGTACAGACTACTATATATATATATATGTGTGTATGTAAGTACTTATGTCTAAAGCATAGAAAGAGCAATTTGGTGTCGATTTTTCCTTCTTCTTTTTTCGGTAAAGGACTCCCTTAGGATAAAGTAGGAAGAAATCATGAGAGAGAAACGTTGAAAAGAAGTATGCACTAAGGTTTATATATATGTTAAAGGAAAAAAATTCTTTTCTAGAGTTTTGCCGACTAAGTTTTTTTGTAGACATTTTCTAACACTATTAAATAACAAAATGGATTTAATATACTAAGAGATGTTAGATGTTCTCCATTCAAATCTTAATATAAAATATTAGTTCCTATATATTCTCTCTTATTGAGCTGTCATCTAAAAAATAATATCAGTTAAAACGAAGAGAGATATTTCTAGCATGGCTGTTATAAATTGAAAAAGAAATTTCCTGTATTGCTCTTGATCGCTGATAGTATATAAAGTTGTTAGCATTTATTAGATATAGAGAAAAGTGTCTCATATATTAGTAGATTAGAGAGTTGATGACATTCAGAAATGAAAGTGAAGATGATTTTCTACTACAGGGAAATATAGCAACATTCAAGAGAGTATCTTTCTATCTATTGAAGAAGACGTAAAGCATTAGTAAAGATTCTTAGAGAGATTCATACAGAGAGAGAGAAAAAGGAAATGTAGAACGGAAATGAATTGTAGAAAGTCAGGATATACATGATGAAGAGAGAGAAGAGAGAATGAATTAAACAACCTTTTCTTGAGAGAGAGATGCAACAACTTCAGAAATTCAGTTCCAATGTAAAAAATAGAGAAATAAAGTGTTTTTTCTTCTTCTTCTTCTTCCATTTCTTCTTCTTTGGCTGTTCAATCAACTCAAATAAAAATTGGGAAGATAAATAAAAACAAAACAGAAACTGAGAGAAACAAAACTCTGTTCGATTCTCCAATACACTTTAAAATTACAATGATGAAAAACTCAAAAAAATAATACTGAAGCTGCTTATTCCTTCTTCTTCTCTTCACAGCAAAGAAAAAGATTTCTTCTTCTCCAACTTTGATGTAAGTGACACCATCACCAAATCTTTTACGGTCCTCTCTCTCTTCTCTTTACGTCTTCACCGAATCCCAAAGTACTAATGCAAATGAAGTGCAGTTTTTCCTCCCTTTGTGGCTAGTGCTCTATATGTCTAATGATGATGTCTCTTTATACAGACACATATGTTGTTATGTGTCTAAGAAAAACGTAATGAGTATATACTTTTTGTGTAGAAGCTCACAAGAAGAAAAAAAAAAGTTTTAAAAGATGTTGTATTCAGTAGAGTTACACATCCATACATATGTTGTCTCTCTTCTCCTCTTCTTCCCTTTCGGTTCTCTCTTTTCGAAAGCGTCCAATCACGCCAGATGATTGGACAAACTGTGGTTCATGCCATTCCAAATTTGTCTATACCCAAAATAGATCTGTGTGTAAAAAATCCAACTTCTCTTTACAACTTCTCTATCGTACCTATACGCAAAGTGAAGGAAAGGAGGAAATGGAACTTATTGCATCATGATTTCAGAGCTACTATACTCATACTGTCTCAAGTCAAAAGTCTTGTTTTAGAGTTTCTACTATATCAAGAGTATTGCCTGTACTACCTTCTCTCTCATATCTTTCTTCATACTAGTTAAAGACACACGCTACTACTCACAACTACAGATAAAGACTTTAAAGTGTGAGCATTTAGTGATGTAAGACAGTATATAGCAAACTAAACATCATATCAAGTAATGTTTGTACTGTCACCCATAACAAGAAGTAAAGAGGATATCTTCTCTTTCCCCCATTTCTCGGCTACACTTCATCTGACTAAACTTGGGGAGAGAGCAAAACTCGGAGGAATCGGAGGAAACTAAACACGAAATATCATCATCATTGCTCCTCATCTTAGATTTTCAACCTGAAGAGAGTAACGGAAAAGCCTTTGCACTTTGTATTTACAATGAGATTTTTTTTTCTTCACGAGTATATAATCAATGAATTGACGAAACAAATTAAGAACATGTCATTCTCATACAGTTTATAGAGACTGACAAATTAATACATATGTGTCATGTCACATTGCATTTTATGAGGTCACACACATAGTAGTAGTAGTACACAGCGGTTATTGGCATTCAAGAGAGTTTACATTAGTTTCTCTCTCATCATAATGCGTACACATGCTCAGCAGATATTTATATTATTTTTTTTTCTTCTAGCCCTCATTTTTTCATAAGTGCAGCAGTGTGACTGGCTCTTCAGAGTATAAGATGTTAGTAGTACCAAAAAAGATAAGATTATTATTACACTACTTTCTTTCCAAAAGAAGTTACCCTATATGCAGTTGTTCTCATGTTCCTGTTTGTATGGGAAGCCATCATCACTAGAAACATGTCTAGGCTTCTTAAATTTCACTATTTGAGTTTCTTAAGCAGAGTAGAGGCATGTATGTGTGTCTCTCTCTACTCAAAGATTTTCTAAAGTCTTCTACTAAAGTCTAATACTAAAGAATATATCATACACACATATACTAGTAGGATTCTAAGATATCTTTTTTTTCTCTTCTTCAGCCTCCTGTGAACCAACGAACGAAAAAGAGAGTCTAAGAGAAACGGAAAGGATGACTCAAGTTTTAGTAGAGTTGACTTGACTGGTGTTCTGTCTTCTTTGCTTACTGTTATGTGTTCTCTCTCTCTCTCTAGCTTTTTCTTTTGCGCTTTAAGAAGAAGAAACGCTGTTGATTCTTTTGATATAGATGTTCAAGTGAATAGAGCTCTAGGGAAATGGATGAAGAAGAAGTCGTTACAAAAAGAGCTATATACTGTTGTAGAAATGCAATCTTATGAAGAAAATGTTATATAGAGCCAAAAAAGGCAGTATGATAAAAAGAAAAGGAAAAACAAAATAGCGAATTTCAATGTAATGCAAACTGATCTGTAGCTAAGTGAGTGAAGATATGAAGAAGAGAAAATAAAAGTTGAGACATCCAGGGAGTTGGAATAAAAAACATTAGAGTAGTATACAGGATGTCCGAATTTCAAACGGATGAGATACATAACATTCTAAGCATTATGAAGACCTAAGGCATTTCCTCTGTTGTAACTATAGGCTAGTTTGAACTACTGTGATTCAAAGATGAAATTTTTCGAAGGTACATACTAAAAACTATGTTAGAGAGATATGCTGGAGTATGTAATAGGGAAAAGTTATTCAAAATTCAAGGACCGCATTCAATTTTAGTGCTACGCGACTTGGTTTCTATATATATTTTCTCTAAAAATTACTAAAAGAGACGAGGATAAAGAGAAAGAGTTGGATGTAAAGGCAAAATGTCAACTAAGACTGAAATATGTTTTGATTAAAAGTTGTCACACAGGTTCCAATTTCAAAGAAGCACTACATACACAGCAACTCATACATAGACATTTATGTATTCTAATATGCGTATACGTCTTTCTCTCTCTTTGGCTTTTTGCAATAAAATCACACATATGTGTCGTGTATTTCTCTGGAAATGGAACGTGACTGTGAATGAAAGTTATGCTTCTTTTTTAATATTGTGTATTTCATATTTCTCACACATTTATACCTACTGTAGAGAACAGCGACGAAAAGAAGAAGAAATCAAAAGTTTTTTTTGAAAGTATCAGATTTCAGCATATTTCAAAAGAAATAGAAGAAAGTCTCGGAGTAAAAAATATATGCATGTATTCATTCATGTGTGTATGTGCAGAAAATTTGATTTTTGTTTTATGTCTTCTGTGTGATGTGCATAATAGTAAGAGAGTGTAGTCGGTAGGCAAAAGAGAAGATGGAGAGTCTAAGAGAGAGAGAGAAAATATGGAAAATTGGATTTATTCTGTGGAGGAATTTTAAATAATGCTTTAATCCCTTAGGACTTTCCCAAAATGCAAGCGGTGTCTAAAAAACTTACGGCATTGCGGAATTTTTGTTATAAGTAGGTGCGTGACGGTGACTTGCAAGACGCTAATGAGCCTGTAGATTTTCTCTTGTAGATTTCTTTAAAACATGAGTGAAAGAATGTATAATGAGAAGTAAGATGAAATGTACAAAATGACAGGAGAATATAAGTAAACCTTTTCAGATATAGATATTATTGATTGATTTGTTTCATACATTTTATTTTTATATGGAATTCACTAAGATAGACGCATTGTTAAATTGATTTTTCACACAGCGTAAAATAATCTGTCAAGCAGTTACTATCAACCATTGTGTAATTAAATGGAACTCTTGGTATACTACGAAGTCCAATGCAATGTTCATTCTTACTACTGCCACCATTATTTGGCTCATTATTAGCCCAATACAAATATTCAAAGCGTAGACCTGTGTGCATCCAAATAAATAAATTCTCTCGTCCCTGATCAGAGCCAGATAGCCAAAATTCCCAATTAGCACCGACTGTTTTAGAGATAATTTTATAATTTCAGTTGTTACTATCAAAAATGAAATAAGATAAACTTTATACCAGGCGGCCTTTCTAAATGATTGTCAAGATATATATGTTGTGCTTCAGAGTCAATGCTAGCTAAATGCATTGAATGAAGAAGGCAATGTACCCAAGCATCGTACCAATTCAACTGTGATAAATAAGAAAGTAGTTGAGAGGGTAGAACTTTAAAAGTCAATAATTGGAATATTAACCTGTAATGTTGAATCTTTATAATACTCTTTGCCTTCAATAGAACCTGGACCCACGCGTGATAATGTTGGAGCTAAGCATGATTCCTTAGTTTGCTTTGGTTTCAATAGTGTTTCTGGGATCTGCTAAATGCAAATTAATAATGCTCCAATGTTATCTATACTCTATATTTCTTAGACTTACAGATTCTCCGACTACAAAGCAGGAGATGAATAATAATACAATATAAATGACGCCTCGAAACATGATTGCAAATTGATAAACTGATAAATAATGCCACCTTTATATAATTGTAGAGAAGTGTTATCTTTTTTGGTTACAAGATATTCTACTTAAGAGATGTTGTTGTTTTACATAAATTGGTACTCTTCATACTGATTAAATAAACCAGTCGTTTTGTAATTATCCTATAAAATATGAATCATACAATCAAATGACAATATATATGAATTTGATTAAAAATAACAGCATTAAATTCATTGCAAATGATAACATGTAATGACAATTGAGTATCATTGCAACCATCCGATATACATTTGACCTACAAAAAGTTATACTCAACAAAAAAGCAAAGACCAAAGGACTGCTTAAAAGAAAATATGAGAAGACCCTGGAAGCAGTGGTAAATTGACCCCCACTGGGATTTTTTCTGTTGAAAATGTGTGAAGATATCTACAGTTCTTAAGATGTCAAATAAATGCTGTCATTTAGTACATAGTGTAAGAATCAAAAGAAATGAGCTGGCCAGACATATATAGTACAGTCTTTAAAGAAAACGACAAATTAGAACAGTATTGTAGTATAAGCTCTAGAATAAAGCTACCGCCTCATCCATTTACAACCTTTTCTTTATCTACAGATTTCATTATTTATTTAACTAACATGGTATCTTACTTTCATTCTATTGTACTAGTAGTTTTTCTGCCCTGTTCTTTTTTCTTACTCAATTTTTCTCTATATAGACAAAAGCCAGCGGTCAACAGGTACTACACAAGTTGTTTCCTATATATATATATATATAAATATATAGAGTTGAAAGCTAATTACTTTGCTATCTCTATCAAGCAGTCAATTTACGTCACTTTTGTTGTAGTTGCTGCTACTAGAGGAAACTATAAAAAAATCTCTATGTAGGTGCACAACATGACATAAAAGATTAAGTCATCTAAGCTTCTTTACAGACTTGTAATCGAACAAGTCTCGTCAAGAGAGATTTAACATGACAATGTGTACCTTTATGAAATCTTCTTTCATTTTTAATTAGCTATAATTGCCTACCTATACTTTCTCTGGAGTCACAAGAATCAATAAGTTCCTTAGTTGTCAATTGCTCTAATGTAATTTTCAACTTGAGCTACTATTCTAACTATATATAGCTATATATACTATAATACTTGAATATTTTGTACTAACAAGCCACACACTGCAAGTGAACTCAAATATCATCTCTCTCTCTTTTCATTGAAAGTCAAATTTCTTGAGACTGGAGAAAAAAGGTAAACGTTTATACGGTGGGCGTAAAAAGTCAAGAGAGTTCAAGTCATCTTGAAAGATTTTACATTTGGATTGCATTTTTTTGTCTTTTTATACTCTTCTGTGAAATCCCACTTGTGTACCTGTGGCCTACTTTGGTTTCAAGAGTTTTTCACTGTCCTTATCTCAAAAAAGGCCGAGCTTTAAGCTTTTTCTTCTTGTTTACGTTCTTCTCAAACTCAAGAAAGAAGATATAGTAGTACTGTGTGGTAGTTGTAATATAATACATACACATATATAAGAAGACATTTTCTCTATAAAGGTTAACCCTATACAAGTTTCCTTTTCCTTTTTTTATAAAGAGTCTAATATACCTTTTGGAGTCTTGCTGGATTTTCGTTTGATTTGCTTGCATTTCTCTACAATGCTTTTTACTTTCACTTGTTCTGCTGGATATGTAGTATTTGCTTGAATGCTGAATTGAATTGTTTGGAAAAGGGGAAAATTGGAAATGAAATACATAGAGGTTTGTTTCAAGATAAGAGAAAGTCTAGAGTTGAGCAAACCAACAGTTTAGACTATGCAGATATGATATCCTTTGCAATAGTAGTTTGCATTCTAAAACTCTTTATTTGCTCGACTATTTCTACATTCTACAAACGACTCTTCATTCTATTCTCTCTCTCTCTGGAACATGTAAAGCTGCTGGTGTGGTGAACTTCTACAGAAGGCACACTAGAAAAGAAAAAAAGGAGATGAAGCGAAACTCTTGGAACCTTAGGACCTTATTCCACATCTCTCTAATCGCCAAAGTTGGTTTAGATTTCAACTCTAAGAAGAAAAGTCTTTGCTCGTTACGTTATTCTCGTCTCTTATGCTACTCATGCTCACCAACAACCAACTTTTCCCTTTATACTTTGCCTGACTAACTCAATTATAACTAAGTGGAGAAAATGGTTGTTTGTTGTTCTTCTTCACTAGTCTTTCTACTAGTTCAACTAAAAGAGTTCCAAACATAAAGATTTGGATTAGCTCAGACATACACATTAAAGAGAAAGAGTCTTAAGAAAGTTGAGGAGATAACAAATACTTTCAGTCATGCTATATTATCGATGAGATATAATTCTTTTTTTTCTATATGATCTAATGTTGAAAATAATGCTCATCTTTGAGAGCCAAATTGCTTATGAACATATCAACACCCGTAAATAATCTGGTAATTTATATTATTTTATGATATTTACTCTTTTCCTTTTACTTTTCATCGTACAGTAGTACTAGTAATAATATAGTTAGTATAGTGAAGCAGAACGATTCACCTCTACAAAAGAATTAAACTCATTTCAACTCATTATCGCAAAAGTGAAGTTTTGCAAGTCAAATTTACTCTTATGTTCTGGAACAAATGGTTATGTTATGATGAACGCAGTCAAAACTAACACGTAAAAAAGTCATATGAACTAAAAAAGAAGATTAAGATTAGAGAAATGTAATGATGATTCTTTACAAGAGATGAGAGTTAAAGAAATGGCTGCACATTTGCTTAGAGTTAGAAAATGAGAACTTTCTGAGTAACCAGAGTAGTAGAGTAAAAGTGTACCGGCTTTTATATTCTTTCCTACACAGTTAGTTCTTTTAGTGTAGTTTTGTACAAAATGTACAAACTATTAGTTCCATACGGGCTCCTTTTTGCTGCCTGCCATGTGTGTGTAGTACTACAATTTGTTAATTTGTCGTAGTCTCTTTTTCTTTGAAGGTTATATACTACAAAATATACTCTTAGTATCGAAATAAATTGCTCAACTTAGTTCCACTAAAATGTTTTCTATTTGATTCAAATTGTACTAATAGCATTACCATTCATTTGTAGCACAGATTCTATTATAGTATATACATATCGAAAACTTTTGCACTTTTCTCAAGCAATTTTGAAGTACAATTGACACTTTCAAGTATATATTTTAGTACGAAAGTTTTTCGACAATTGCTAAAATTCTAGTCACCATTTTCAAATGGAATTCTTATTTTATATATGAGTTAACTATATAAAACAACATTCGCTTGACTAAACTCTCTAGTAGCTAGAGACTATCTATATGTAGTTTGTAAGTAGCTAGCCGTCCCAAAGGTAACCAAGTTGGCTCTCTTTTCTCCAATTCTACTAAATGTATTGCTATATATCTCTTCTTCTTTCTAACTACTGTGGGATTACTGTTTCCATTACAAAGTCAGCAAAACTACAAGGACTCATACGTTACTCAGGACTTTCTCTCAGTCTAATAATGCGACTGGACTGAAAGTTGGATGACTAGCTACATAACTATAGTAGTAAAGTATACCTCAAGAAGAAGAGTTGATGTTTGAAACCAAGTTTATGACTCTGAAGCAGCTATAGCAAGATGATGAGGATGGCGGCGGCAGAAAACTTATTCTTCATAGAGATAGAGAAAGGGGTAGAGAAAAAGACGAAGACGATATTTGAAGATGAGACACGTACTCACAAAAGATAGTGTGCCATTTCCAACAACTTCTGCAGCTAACGCAACTCTCTCCAAGAGTAACAGATGTGAGAGAAGAGATTTATGGCAGCTGATAGGAAATGAGAGGAAGGAAGTTGAGTTAGAGAAGTGACCGGATTAAAAGGCTTCGCTCACTCTTTCCCTGCTTAACGTCATATCCATAAGTTCACATTATGTGAACACATTAGCCATCCTCATAATATTTCTTAGTGTCGCACACTCTCACAATTAAGGCTGGCTCATACTGTCACTGAAACTTTCTTCTGATTCTTAATTTCCAATCTTGAACTAATAAAGTAAAATTCACTTGCAAACTTTGAGTCACTGAATATTGAACTAGTGAACATATCACACATATTATAGATTAAAACTTTGTCACCACACTTTTTATACATATGGGCATACAGCGCGTACTCCACATATAAAAAGAATACGTATCAATGAAACTTTTTTGAATGTTAATATGCCATAAAAATATAATCTTTTTGTCCAGTGAATTAGTTTTGAGGATAAATGTTACAAGTTGACTTGTTGGTTACAAACTAAATGCACTAATAGAAAAAGTACAACAACTTGGCTTGGCGTGGTCGACCAAAAATCAACTTTGTTTGTATACACTATATATATAATTTTTATGCATATATAGTTCAGTTCATATATACTATGTATAAACAGAGAGAAAATATGTGTACTCTGTCTGTTCGTGTTCTGTTATAGTTTTGGTTGTTAAATATGTTGCCTCTGCTAAACCTTTTAGTTACTGGAGAGAGTAATATACACAGAGCTATATATATGTATATATGTATAGTACTGGACGAATGAAATGAAGAACGCACCCATATTTTCTAATATATATAGCAGAAGTATATACAAGGACTAAACTAGTGTCGAAGGTCATTGGACTTGACAATTACTCAACACTATACGCATTCACTACTTAAATAACTCTATAAACTTTTTTGATGTGTTAATAACTCATTACAGTTTAGACAGACTTTTAAACTAATCTACTCACTACATTAAATAATCTGTGGCCAAATTTTTTGGTTCATTAATAAGATGCAAAGGGATTAGAGTTTTGATGATGAGATGAGATGGCCAGGAGACATCGACATCAAAAATGCATCACTATATACATTACTCTTATTTATATACACATCAGTCTCAATCTATGTGTTCTTGGGTAATATACTGTAGTAGAAAAGCAACATAGGATAATGTAGTTGAAAACCCATGAACATTTACCATCATGTCGAGGTGCTACATATTTCTAATGAGATTAGTCTGGTGGTTGACTCTCTAGTCTTGAAACTAGAGCTAGTAAAGACTATCCTTCCTATATACTTTCCTCCAAAATGAGACTTTTTGAAACACAAGGCTCTCTATAGTCTGTAATTTTATAAATATACAACAGAGATCCTTTTATTTCTTACAAGGACTCAAAAACATCTTACTCTGCTCCTTTTCGGTCATTTGACTCCGGAAAGGTCCTTTAGTAATAAATAATGCTTTGGCTTAATACACTGGATAGAAAGAAAAACGTTAGAAAAAGAGAGAGAGAGAAGAGAAAAAAGGTTCTTCTGTCCGTGCCATATGTGATGCGTGTTCTCTCATTGATCCACTTTCAACATTAGAGTCCCAAGAGATGTTGAGTTGAGTCTCTTCACAATGCTGCTATGTATGTATGTCTCTCTTCCATCATTTTAAATTGTGTTTATGACATCACACAAAATATTTCTACTGTGCTCCACAAACTTACTATATAGTATATATACTATTTCATAAAAAGGAGGAAAAAAAACTTTTCTAGAAAGTGAAAGATTAAAAGTTTCTTTTATATATAAAGTAGTTTTCTAGAATCCAAATTGAAGATGAAGCAGAGATTTTTATGTTATGATTAAACATGATGTATCTTTCAACTTTTTCTTTGGTAAAAAAAACTACGTACACATATAAAGTGAAGAAGTTGGTTGTTTGTCTCACGAGTCAAGTACATGATGTTTGACCGACTTTTTGAGATGTCATTTTAACTTTACTCTTGAAGAAGAGAGTTCATGGCTACTTAAAATATACTTTGTATGGAGCTATATATATATAATATAACATTTGTGTACAGTTGAGTTTTCATCGCCATAATCATATTGACGCAATGCAATGCTCAACATAACAAACCATTAATGTCATTTGCCATTGGATTCTATACACTATGTGAATTTTAGTATTACACAAGTTAACCGTACAGTAAAGATTTCGTGAATGAGGTCAGCAAAGTAATATATATTCTTTTTTCTTCTACAGTAGTTCTAAGTACTACTAATAATGTTTCTGCTTTTGAAAATTGCTAGAAAGACGCCATATCTTTTAGTATGCAATTGTATGTATATATAAAACCGTTTTTCTATCGTTGCTCATAAATATAAAAAATGACGACGTAATGCGCGAGGTAATGTGACATTCGATAGCTATTTTGTCTGCTAACTGTTTCTCTTCTCAAAGACTTTTACTACCCTCAAAGAGTCTAGAGACTCCTGTAAAAATTGCCAACTGTGACTAATAAGGAAAAGAATTTTCTTTCCTCGAGTTTTTCTTCTTCTCCTACTCTGCATTATTTTGGATCTTGCAGTGAGTTATATTTATGGGTGTTCCTTTAAGAAGAAATTATTGTGTCTGTGTAAAGTCTAAAGTATTTCTCTCTCTAACAAGATTAATGCCGGTGCACATGGTCATTTTTGGTTCTTAATAATAATATTACTGTACTGACTTGTCTGTGAGAACAGAAGCATACAAGGGTTTGATACATATATTCTCATCTCTTGAGAATTTTGAGACTTGAAAAAAAAGAAGAGGTAAAAGACCCAGACAAAGTCTCTCCCCTTCTTCCGGACCGGAGTTTTGACAGCACATGTGGTCTACTCTTGTAAACGAAGCATGGAGCATTTCATCATAAATGTCTGGATGTCTTAAAGATTTTTGTGGGTGTCTAACATTGAATTACATTTAATGAGAAGAAAAATATTTCCATTCATTCGTCATAGTCTTAACATCTTATTACGACATGTAAATTGAAGCCCCTTAAGCTTTTGTGTAGACAAGTTAAATTATGAATATTAGTAAGTTAAAAGTTTTTTTGTCTCTCTCTCTGTGAATGAAGTTTTTATCTATTTATAGGTGGTCCAAATTCATCTAAGCCAAGGCAAAACTATAAATAAACACTCACCGTCTTTGCTCTTACCATTGATTTACTTTTTTCATTGAGAGAACTCTATGTGGTGGCTGAAATAGTATACATTGCTTGCCAAATATGGATAGAGAACTTTCTTCTATAGAGAGAAAAAAAATTTAGTCAGTATCAGCAACTATTTTCTTTTAATATCATATTATCATCATTGCTTGTATAGCTGCCATAATCATAGAGACTGTGTAAGGAAATATTCTTTTATGTTCTTTGCTCCTGTTTCTTTCTGTAAGAAGAAGATTGCATTCTATGTATATATTATGTACCTAAGTACAAAGTAAAATAATAGGATATAAATATATATAGTTAGTTTGCTCTAGCATCATTATAAAAAAACTGTGTCTATATATTCCTATTTGGAGAAGATGTGTGAATCTGTCTTGCTTTTAATGGGCTTCCATTAGATTGGAAGCTGAGGTTTTTATCGTCATTAGTGGAACTTGGAAAAACATGTCTAGAAATGAGTAGAGCTACTATATATGCTATATAGGAAGATGAGAATTTGAAGTGTATACGTTTACTNTAGAGCTACTATATATGCTATATAGGAAGATGAGAATTTGAAGTGTATACGTTTACTTATGTACTTTTAAGACTTTTATCATCTCTAAATGTGTATAGTGTGTACCGCCTGTAGTTGTAGAAAAATAAAATGAAATGACTACTATATATATATGTGTGTGGTTTTTGTAGCTGAGATATATATATATATATTGCTACTTATATTCATTCTACATTTCCGTTTTAAGTGATATCACTAACACATTTTACCGAAACTTTTCCAAGAAAATTGAATCAGCTAAAATATAGTATAGACATCCGAGAGAGACAAGTTGAGCGTTTTATAAAAGCAAGTGTGTTTTATGAATGCTGGGAATTTGTGATAACGTCTGTGCTTGTCTATTAATAGTTTGGAAATTAATTTCAAGCTTAAAAATGAAGATTATATTATTTCATCATCTCTTTCACCACACGCCATGTAACATGATATGCCACATACAAAAGGAAACCCATTTCTTTTTTAGCTAAAAAAAGATGGTTTTCACAATGCTATCAGATAGATAGATTACCAAATAGCAATTTCATGTATCCTACACATTGAAAGAAGATATACATATAAGACTATATAAGATATAGTCTTGTGGTCATCATCATAATAGTAACATTTGACGCACACCACAAGTCACCTTAAAAAGAAATAAAGAATGTATTGATCTCTCTCTTTTCTCTCTCCATAGTGAAAGCACATCATCTTCTCTTCTGATACATCTTTCACATGAGCTCATGTCACGCAGGAACAACTATCAGCTATTGATACTATATACTACACCATTACCATTATAGAGTTCTTTTAGTAAGCATAATGGGAAGAGATCTGTGAAGATTGAATGAAGACCATTGTGTACGACATATGAGAAAAGACTTTGATGTGAGTGAGAGAGAGAAAGTAGATAGAGAATATATATATGCGAAAAGAAGAAAATTCAAGTGTTGAAGAAGACGAAGAAATGAATATTTCACAGCGGATTTTGTAACAGTTTTCTTCTTCTCTCTCTGTAGGCAGGCAGATAGATATAAGATTCAGCGAGGTTTATAGTAGTAGCATGACATAGCAAAAGAAATGGAAATAGTTGATAGCATCTTCACTCACTCTCTACGCAGTTTGCAACCTTAAGGAAAAAGAAGAAAAAGAGAAAACTCTTCAGCTTTCTTTCATCATAGTCGTTTCACATTGCATTCAATATATATATGTAGTATATACAAAACTCTGCTTTCTTTTCTTTCAACGTAATACACGCGTATAATATATAAATGCTGACGTGAAAAAGGATGAGTTGAAGACGAATAACTCTCTGTCTCCTAACTCCTTCTACAACATTTCATATGGTTGTAGAAGTGAAGAGAGAAAAATGCAGTAGAAAATGTTTAGTTGTTGTTGCTACAAGGTATATAGTGTAAAGGTACTTGGAATAAGATGAGTTTAGAAGAGAGTGAAATATTCTATAATATGTATCTACATATATGTGCTCACATCATATATGAGAGAGAAGTTGAGGAAAAGTGCTCCATAGAGTCTACTCTACAGATATCTTTATACTAGCAGAGACTCCAATCTAAAACGCTACAAAATTGTACACCAAGGCCTCTCTTTTCATTTTAGAGTATAAAATAAAATGCAAAATAGTTGGATTTAGGGCTTGCATGGGACTTTCCATGTAATTTGCCGTTTTCTCCTCATTTCAGAGTATCTTGGATAATGGCACTAGTATATAGTTCACATATGTGAATTGTAATGTAGAGCGAAGTTACAGTCGTTTAAACCTTTTGGATTTTATTTGATCTGTCTAGACTTTTCTTTTTCTTCAATTTTAAATGATTAATTCAGACTGAAACAAAAATTCTTTAATCAAATTAGAAGACAATGTCTCTAGGTGTAAATAATACGTCATTGGTATTTTAGTTTAAAATTGATAGTTCTTTTTTCATCTGCATATAATAGACATAAGTTTACGAGTGAAAGAGTGAGTACATCAAGAGTGAAAACAGACGTTCACATTATTCAGCTTAGAGACCACATTCAAATTCAATGCCTTCTGGCCTAAACCACAATTTACATTTTCAGCACAAGTTATGATGACTCTATGAGTCTAAAATTTAAATGTAAATGGTGACGTTGAAAGAGAATATATATAATATACTCTGCAGCTGCATATAGATATGTAGACTACTTGAAACTGTATATATATATGCTTGTATAATAGTGAGTTGAACATACTGACAGGAGAAAATTCTCATCTTATGCAGAACAGAGCTATGATGTAAGAGTTCAGTTATAGTGCTACCTAAAATAACTTTTGCCAAATGCTCAGACTAGGCAGCAGCAGCAGAACAGACACTTCAAAAGAATCTATCTATCTCAGCCTAGGCAATATGTCGATGCCTGTCAGCATTTCATATGGGAAATATCCTTTTTTGATAGTTTTATTATATGTGCATATATTAAGCAGAGACTATGAATTATAGTGATGACTGTCAAAAAGCTGAGAAAATAAAATTGCACTATAGTCTCCTACACATATAACATTTATGAGCAAATATATATTTTGCAACTTGTAAATGCAAAATGCACAATTAAATGATGAGATGAACTCAAATATCATTGTGTGTAGTCTTGTCTTTTTAATTAAATTTAACTGCTTCAACTTCTTCTATGGATAGATAATTGAACTGGGAATAGAAATTGCATAAACATGTTACACATGTTAAACATTTTCAGCTTAAGCTTTTGGTACAAATATAAATACAAGATGTGAGATTTGATTCTGTAGTTTTGTTGCAAAAAAAAACGTAGACATGTACCTACTCCAATTTTTTTATTCCTTTCCATACAAAGGGTAGGAAGTAATTATAGAAAGGAAGCTGAAACTAAGAAGAAGAGAAACACTTTATATGGTAATGTGAACAAGGTTAAGAATGAATTCCTTTATTGTAATGTATAATGTTGATTAAAATTAGTTGCTCAGCTCAGTTCTGTGAATTACATGAAGAGGAATCTTATTCATAGAGCGTAAGACAGTGAACTACTTTGTTGTGTCATTTGTAACTACTACGCTTCACATTCACATAATGAACAAAACTAGGTTTTATGGCTGTCTCTGATGTTCTTCAAGTCATGTTAAATGTAATATGCTGTAGTATTAGAGATAATGAAGAGAATTTAGTGAGAGAGAGAGGAAGGCATGCAATATACAAAAGTCTTTAAGAGTACAGGAGAGAGAAAGAGAGAGGATAAATGAAAAGGGAATGGGCGATGATGTTGAATGAAGGGATAAAATGGAAAGAGTACTGTAGAGTTCATTTCTTCACACAACATAGCTTTTTTATGGTAATCAACTCTTTTGTTCGGACTATGGCTAACAAACATTGACCTAGCTTACCATCAATCTTACTTGTTAGAGTCGGCTTTCAGCTTTATAAGTATTTTACCTTGTACTATATCTATAGTCTATTAGCTTAGAAGTAGGAAGAAAAAAAGCTACTACAAAATGTCTAGCTTACAACACAATCTCTCTAGTACAGCAATGTAGTCAATTTAGATAGATTTGTCGAAGGAAACGAAGAGGTTTTTATCTCTCTTCCAACTAGGAATGAAAGTGGAATCTAAGAGAGATGTAATCATGACAAGTCTTTGCCACTAGTCTATCCATCAAGAAAGTATAAGACAAGAGTTGGACTTTCTTGAAAGTGTAAATCCTTTCTTCTTAGTCTTTTTGGTTTACTTACACACATAAAGAGAAAGACTACTACTTATTATTACTACTGTGTAGACATTACAATACAGACTTATATATATAAATTCTGTAGTAGACAGAATTAGCACTGGAATCAAAATCAAGACGAAGTGATGAGTTATCCAACACTAGTGGCTTAAACTGCTTACAACAAATCAGATTTAATACAACAAATAAGTATATAGATTTTAAATAATATGCTCTGGCACTGGGAATCGAACCCAGAACCTTGTACTTCCAAAGAGCGTACTCTACCACTAAGCCAGGTATCCTTCCACAAATGTCATTTTTCCATTACAAACACACGGCAAACGTTACTAAAATATATTATTTATGATAGTCAGTCTCTCAACATAGATCTTGAGAGTTTCAGCAGCTGTGCTACTTTCACCTTGTGCAAAAAGCTTTAAATGTTAATGTGAAGTAAAGAAGGATGAAAGAGAAAGAGAGCGACGGCGTTGATTTTAATTATTTGATCGTGGTCTACAATGTACCATAGGAAGTCTGCAACTTTTCCTTAGATACAAGATACAAATCTTTTATAATGCATACATGTGTCGATGATGCTAAGAGGAGAGAGCACATTACAGCAAACAAATATGACCCAGGTGGTTTAGCTTGCTTAGTTGAAAGCCATTCTTTTTGTATAGAGAAAACATCCTTTAGTGATCTACAACTTATTGAACAAGTTTGTGGTAGGAAAAGTAAAGTAGCTCAATATATAGAAGCCATGTGTTTGAGCAATAAATTGTTTTCATTTTAATGTCGCATTTCCTTAATTCTGGCCTACGACGTATAATGTATTTGTATATTAGGAAAATATATTAGTTTTTTCTACTCCTTATATTTGCTCTCATCTCACTTTTGGCTTTCTACACGTAAGGTGCCTTAGCACATTGTGAATAAGTAAACAATTGTTGGAAATTTGATTTATAGCCCTTTTTACTTCAGTGACATGGTGAGAAAGCATATATACCTATATAGTATTGGAAAAGAAAAGACAAAAAAGAAAATTATATCCACCCAGAGCTTCAAGTTGATTTAGACTCTGCATATTTATGTATATATTTTTGGCTTGTGTGTGAAAAGAATACAGATACGTGTTAGATAATAGTAATAATAAACGATATGTATATAGGAACAGAGCAGTTGACGTTTTGGCTTGCTTGTGCATAATTAATGGTCAAAGTTTGTTTATAATTAGGAGTGTGCATATATATAAGCTTTGCCTCATCGAACGTGTGTAGAATATTTAAATACGTAGAAATGCTTTTCCTTTCTCTCTCTCTCTTTTGTTTCTCTTTTGGTTGAAACAATATAGAGAAAAGAGACGAGACGACTAATTCAAATTTCTAACCTACATTTTCTCTTCTCTTCTCTTTCACTCTTTATTATTATTCTGCTCATTGAGTTTAACTCTTACTCACAGCACAGAGTTGACGACAAATGTGAAAATTGGACTGCTGGAGAAATTACAAATGTGAAATTAGACAATATTGAAATTGTGTGTTGCGTCCTAGTGAGAAATATTTGAAAAGTCTGTCAGGACTCTTGACGGGAGAGCGTTACAGTTATTTGTAGGCAATTACTTGTCATTAAAACATGTTCTCTCTAAGTGTAATACAGTATATATAATTTCCTCCCACGAAGAATGACTAGTGTTACACATTGGTAAATTAGAAACTGGTGACGACTATGTAATTCTATAGTTGTTGAGAGTTCTAAGCTCACACTTATAAGAACAAATGTCATCAGTCACTTGCCCAGCATACATACGTCTTCAGAATTTTTTTTATTGCATTATTACTTTAGCTAGCAGCATGTGAGCTACTGCTATCTATTCTACTACTTTCTTATAGTTCATTTCTTACACTCGATTTCTATTTATCTCTGTACAAAATGTCTACTTTCATTAAAAACTAAATCCTTCAGACAAAAACCATGTACTTTAGTAATTTATCTCTTGGAAAATATATATACTCTATTCTATTGCCCTATGCTAAAGTTACAAAGCTAAAACTTTTACTTTAGAATATAAACTATGTCAAGTAAAAAGCTGAAGGAGTATTTTATATTACGTGAGTGTTTGTACAGAGAGAGAGTGTGTATATGCAAAGGAAAATTGCATCCACATTTTAAATTCTGTGTCTGCACCATATGGATTTTCAAAATGTTGTTGACTCTCACAGGGACTTGAGAGAGAGTCGAAACTACTTGAAGTGGATGTTGCTTTGAATTATTGGACTCATTGCTTGAAATTCTGAAGCGTGTACTAGATTAGAGTACAAGATGCAGCATTATGTCATAAACATTTTATGTGTAGCTTACTATTACTATGTATTTTTAGTCTGCAATAGTAGAGTAAAAATCACTAAGTTTTTTGGTTTACATTTTTCCCCAAAGTTTTGTGCTTAAGTGGCCGGTTTTCTAAGCTATGAGTGAATATGGTATATATAACATTAGAAAACCCGACTCATAAGCAGAAAACTTTGGGAATAGATGCGAACCAAAGAACAGAGTGTATTTTGTATTTATATTGTGCATAAGTATCTTTTACTATATGGATGCTCTACTAATATTAGCTTCCTTATTTTACAAGAAGGTAATGAGAATGAGAGAAGGATTTTCTCTTTTTGTTGCTATACTGTTGTTGTTTTGTGTTACTTAAAATGTCATGAGAGTTGATCTTGATGTTTTGTGTTGCAGTTGAAATAGATGACTAGGAGGATCAAATAGGTTTTTTTTTCTGTTTAGAATAGCCTATTCTCTATAGAAAGAGATTCTCTTTTCTTGAGTCGCTCTGTTGAATTTCATGATTCTTGTCGCAGTCATTTCTTATGATGATAAGGAGTAGAAAGAGAGATGTTATAGTTGCGTCAGAGGCAAAAAAGAAGAAGAAGAGTGAGAAATAAAGCTTGGAGACATTCTATGTCTTATATCTAACAACAATGCTCAATGTGTATTAAAGTATGTACACAACTGACGAGGCGAGAAGTGAATGGATTTTGTAATGTATACTCTACTCTACTCTACTCTTATCCTTTAAAATGAATGAAATAACATAAAAGTAAGAAAAGGAGTAATGTGTAAAGGCACTTTAAAGGAAGAAACATGTTGCACTGTCTATTATATGCATTCATTATTATTATAAAATAGGATAGAGAGATAAAATGAAATGGAAATCTACCGTTCTTCTAGTAGCTGTGCTTATATATATATATAGAAGAGTTGTATAAATAAAGCTGTTTCAAGTTGACTGTTGCTTTTAAACTTCATGATGGCCGCGACTGATTCATTTTCTCTGTGACTATTTCTCGGTGTTGTGAGCATCAACAAACTTGTATACATATATATATGGTCGGTTGATGGAAAAATGTTTTGCTTTGCTTGAGATTTTGCTGCCTTCACAATGTTACTTATACGACAAGGGACATTTGAATCTAGTGTTTCTAGAGTACTTTGTAGCACCGAAGAGACTAAAGGAAAACTAACTTTTTAGTTCAATTTCGGTAACATTAGAATTGCACCTTTGAGACATTGCAGAGAAGAGAGTGTCATGTCAAGAGTAGTGGAGTCGCCCAAGTTTATTTTCGTATGGAAGTTGACTCTTGTTTTTGCATTGGTCTGTAGGGCTCAGTTTTGGATGTACAATTAACTTTGTGTGAGAAGAAAAGAGAGAATCAGAGAGCGTGTACAAAAACAAAATTGAACAAGAAACTAGATATATATGCATATACTACTTGATTCTTATTCTAAATTCTAAAACTCTTCCTGTTGTAGTTTTTTTTCTAGTTCTAGGCTGCAAGCCAAGATTTTCAGAGATTGGAAGAGAAAAACTTTTATTTTATAATGCATTTTTCTTTTTATCAACTACTTCTTGAACAGATAATGAGCATTTGTGAAGAAGGACGACGAGGTAGTTTATTTTGGTGTGTAGCGGTCGTAAAATAGAACATAAACAACTACTGTTGTTGTGTACTTCCATTCACATATCTCTAATCATGAAGCCGTTAGAGTATTTTGTGCTATATAGTCTCTCTCTCTCTCTCTTAGAGTTTTCCAATATTCTACACTCATTCGTCATTCTTTAAAGAATAGAAATATATTGTAGCAGCATGCTTCATCTCAAAAGTTGACAAGAGAAATTCATTTTTCGCATATAAGTCTTTGCACAATTCTCTATAGCTGTCTATTACATGTGCCACCATAAGAGAGTTGAAATGTCGCATGGAGAATACACTACAGGAAATGCTTTTAAAGCCTGAAATGGAAAAGAAGCACTCTCTGAAAGTGAGCAGTTTTATTTTTTATGTTCTTTAACAGTTGAAATACGGCCTATGCAGCAGAGTATTTACTAATAGGAAGTGTATAAGTCCAGAAATAGAAAGTGAGGCTCGACTTGTGCTAGAAATAGAAATCTTGTGAAAATTTTTCTTAGCACTTGATACATCTACATATTTATGCATTATAGAGTTTTAATCTTTATATATGATTTAATTTATAGCGATTTTGAAGACGTATAAATTTATAATAGATTTTTCAAAAAATAACACTTGATGCATCGGAATACACAGGAAGAGTTTTATTTCCAAGATTCAATTTAGAAACAGATTCAAAAAGTCATATGCCATATGATAGCTGTCACTTGCTTCCGGAATAAAATGTAACTACTGCTATATGATCTTACAAAAGATAGTAGGTTAG
>VCNE01002480.1:0-25586 GCA_009869805.1 Oncopodura yosiiana
GAGTCACTCGCTAACTCACACTCTCTTCAATGTGAGTCAATGGTTCCCATTCTGCGACTCATGCCAAAGTTCAAAGGCTTAAAGAGTTCCAGCAACTCTCTCGTATTTCAAAGCTCTCTCCTCAACTTCTTAAAGCTTAGGCTACTACTCCAAGTTTTACGATTAAATGAATGTGTGTTGAGTTTTATAAAAATGTTTCTTTTTTTGTTGCAGGTTTTCCTATTCAGAAGCTCCAGAGTCGAGTTCTTCATTTGCATGTGTTCGACTACGATCGCTTCTCAAGGGATGACTCGATCGGAGAAATCTTTCTGCCTCTTTGCCAGGTATAAACTCTTCTACTCTCTCTCTCTCTAAGCTACGCACTCATTTCTCACAAGAAAATTATGAATATGTAATTTCATTCCCACTTCCCACTCACTTTCTTTCATCTTTCAAAAGAACTTCACCGCTTATGTACATATATTCCCACTATTTTATCTACTAGGCAAGTTTTTACTCTTTGGCATTTACATTTCTATCAGTTGCTTCTACTCCTATATAACATTTAGTATGTGAATCTTAGGCTGGGAGTTATAAGCTAGAGACTCATACGAGTTGCTCCCAGTGCTTTAGATCCTCTTACTTCACGTGGCCCTTAAAATTCTAAACTAGTGACTTTAAAATCTAGTCTTATATTTTAGTATATAACTTTCTTATTGCTAAGAAGTAAGCGTAGAATGTACTGTTTGAAAACTATGTCATGTCATATGTACATTAGAGAGATAGAATATAAAATATGGAATAGTGATAAGAGAGTTGTAGCTGTTTGATACATCGTCATATTCAATTTGAAGGGAAAGAAACATAGAATGAAAAATATATGCTCAATACGTTGTTCCTTGTGAAAATATGCTACATTCCTCAAATGCCTTCTCAACTCATTGCACAGAAACTCAAAGGCTTCAAAAGTTCAAAAAGCTCAATTCTTATTTCCCTTTGATGTCAGTGAGAAAAGAGGAGACTACTAAACATATAGAGAATTTCAAACTCAGGAATGGCCCAAACTAAAATTTCTTTTAACGGCCAACAATCCAAGGCTAAACTCTCCAATGCCATTGGCTCTATTAAAAGCTTAAGTCACTTTTTCAATATTAAAACTCCATTAGAAATTATATTACTCCAATATGTATTACAATAAGACATTTTTCTCTTATTGGCACTAGTCTCAATACTAATACTCTATTAGTTCCAAATGCATTAGTCCTTTGCTAATATTTGATCTGCATCAACTTTTTTGGCACTAACTGCATTGTGCAATTTCTCTTCTTGGCTCTTTTGCTTGCAAGCCGTAAATCTTCTAATAGTAGCTTTGCAATCGCTCTATAGCATCATAGTGTAGAAATATTAAAAGAGTAGAAGATTTACGGTAGGTGTAAACTCAAGGACTTTTAGTATATAGCTGGAAAACTCAATCTCTGACAAAGTGTCCTTGCCATTTTTTTTTCAACAAATCTTACAATCCCATTCTCCCTATGCTGACACTCTAACTCTTGCAAAATTAAGGAGCTTTCTCCTTTTCTCCATTTCACTCATCTGATATGTGATCCTACATCAAAGAAAGATCTAATCTTCCACTCATGTCTCTCTCTTTACAATGCTACTCTGATATTTTGTGACAAGACTGGAATTTTAAAATCAACCTTTCACTCATTCTATATGTCCTCTGTCCACCTTACCAAAACTTCTGTCTACAAACTTTTTTACCATAAAACTTGAGTAGTAGCCTAAAAGCTTTAAGAAGTTCAGGAGAGAGATTTGAAATACGAGAGAGTTGCTGCAACTCAGCTTTAAGCCTTTTAAATTTGGCATGAGTCGCAGAATGGGAGCTATTGACTCACATTGAAGAGTCGTGTGAGTTAGCGAGTGACTCCCTAACTCACACAACTCTCAATCACAAATACTAACTACTACACACTCTTCAGCTTAAAAATTAGAACTCACAGGCTTACTGCTAAAGTTTTACGGTGGTCTTTTTTAGAATATTGATTAGAAGAGAGGCAATGACATGAGTATCTAAGTATATATATATATAGAGAGAGAGAGTATAGGAATGAGAGAGACCACTTAGACTTTCTTCTTTACTTCATTAGCTCTTCTCTCTCTTCTAGCAAGTGAAGGACTAATTGCCTAAAGAACTCTTGTGCTCCACTAAACACTATGTGAGAGTAGCTCTCTATGTAGTTCTACTATTACATAATTACACTAAGAATCTGGAAATCTAGAGAGAAGAGACTGGGCGGAACACAGGAAGCTAATCAAAGTCTCTCAATCAGTGCAATCATGTTACATCATCATTCCCTATGTTATGTGAGAACAACACCAACTATATACTAATTGACCCGTATTCTCTTTCTAGAAGATTTTGTGTTGTTGTTGGTCATAATTGAGTGATGCAATTGTAGACTTTATGAAACATTTTGACATAGGAAAATTACTTGTTGCTTCTTAATAACATGACTGACTATATATAGAGCGTCCAAGTCTTTTGCAGAGAGAGCCGGGTTCGAATCCCAGGGCCATGGAAGTTTTTCTAATTGGAATTACGACTTTTTAGTATAGAAATGAATTTTGGTGAATTATACATTAAGTCAGAAAAGTGTTTTTTAGTGTAAATCGTATAAAAAATTATGGTAGCGGGTTCGAATCCCAGTGCCTCTATGATTTTCATTATTTTTAGGCTAGTAAAGCTGTTTTAAATTTTTGGAATGTAGAATTTTCTAATGTGAAATTTGATTTGATTTGTTGATTACAGGTGGACTTTTCTGAAAAGCCGTCATTTTGGAAGGCACTGAAACCACCAGCGAAAGACAAATGCGGCGAGTTGCTCGTGTCTCTTTGCTACCACCCGACAAACAGCTCACTGACGCTGACTCTACTCAAAGCTAGAAACCTCAAGGCCAAAGATATTAATGGGAAATCGGGTAGGTTACAATGCTAGCATCTTGGGCTAGAGTATTGTGTCTAATTGAGTTATTGTCTGATTTAGATCCATATGTGAAAGTATGGTTACAATTTGGAGACAAGCGAATCGAGAAGAGGAAAACACCGGTTTACAAGTGCACTTTAAATCCTGTCTTTAACGAAACGTTTACGTTCAATGTGCCATGGGAAAAGATTCGCGAGTGCTCTCTCGACGTCCTCGTCATGGACTTTGATAATATTGGGCGCAATGAGCTCATTGGTCGTATTCTCCTGGCTGGTACGTACTACAAAAGCAAACAACCAAGTATGCCCTTCCTTCTACTCTGTCAAACTACTTCTAGTCTATTGCAAAACGTAGACGTAGAATGTAGACTTAGACAACAATGCCGAAATGTAGAACCTAGCGTAGTCCTCAACAACATTAGCCCTTATGCAGCAGTCTCAACATTTGTCTGTATTGGCTAAGTACTAAGCCAATAGCCAATGTACATCTTTTATATCCGTTTATATTTAATTAATTTGTTATAACATTATCATAGAGTACTAAAAATGTTGAGATTGTGGCCAATGCTGAGTAATGTTGTTGAGGAAAATAAATCTTATTTCTTGTCACCGTAAAACTTCTACTAGAAAAATTAAGAATTTTTCTAACCAGTCCTATGGAATAGACTTTTGTATTATTAAATATATCTCAGAATATCAAGGAAATGAACATGCTGATTTATTAGCAAAAGAGGCTACGAATGTCAACTTTGTAGGTCCTAATACCAGTTTTGCTAATTTCATGGCAGTCAGTAAGAACAGCTGTAGCGATTTGGAGAGAGAAATTTCAAAGATAGCTATAGCAAAAAGGTTCTGACTGTAAACATTCAACAATATTTCTTAATTTTATAAACGTCGTTTAGAATCTTTAGTAGAAATTTTACGGTGCATTTTCTAACACATGGAGTAAAGCGAAGCCTTAAAGATGCTACGCTTCAAATTACTAGTTAGATCATTTTTCACCTTAATGACACTAATTACAAATTTGGATTATCAATAGCATTTATAATTGCATCTGTTACTGCCTCGCTCTACTCTACAATAATACTTTATGCTAAAATAAACTTTAAGCAGTTCGTTACTAAATTCCTCTGGACTTGGTGTCGTCGTGTTTTTTTTTTCTTACAGGGAAAAATGGAACCGGAGCCTCAGAGACAAAACATTGGCAAGACATGATCACAAAGCCAAGACAAACTGTAGTGCAATGGCATAGGCTTAAGCCTGAATAAAAAAAAACAAACTAACAAAAATTAAATTTTAAAAAATACCCGCCAAATTTCCCAATAGATTTATATATTCTATTTAGTTGACTTCACTTCTAATAACTTCGGAGTAAAAAAAAATAATTTAATAAATAGTAGTCTAGTCTCCATAAGTTTGTCTCTGCTCTTCCAAGAAAAAGTTTTACCTCCAAAAATTTAAACAGCTCACGCATTTCTACTATTACTCATTCGAGCCAAGTGTGAAACGTAAGTTAATTTTTAAATCTTCCCGCTCTGCAAAATTTTAATCTATGCTCTTTTTGATTTATACAGAAAGCTGCGTCGTACATTTTCAACAGATGGCGACAGTATTCAAAATAAAATTCCTCCTTCTTATATATATATAGCAACTGAACCTACAGAAGAAAAAATAGAAAAAAACTATATATATTCATAAAAACTTTGGAAAATTGTATTATAGAGAAAACTATTGTAAATAGATGACGCGCGCGACAAGAATTACCACTAGCTTTTGCTTTTAAGCTGCACTTCTAATATATGTAGTGATGACTCTAGAAAACGTTTTACTAAGCAGTCTAAAAAAATAGAGTAGTTTATAAAAAAGCATACAGGCCACTAGTCATTTCCTAACTACACAGCAACTAATTCCCTGACACTTTTAGCACAAACGAACGACTATTTCTAAATGGTTAGCGATAAATCAAAAAAAATCATGACAATCAAGTAGCAAATACTGAGCCAAAACTAAATCACTTTGAGTGATCTATCTTAATGAGAAATGATAGAATATGGCTCTACTAAAAAAATGTAACAATTTTCTAGCTTGACTTTAGAATTTCTAAAGTTTTTTCGATTGTCAAAGAACTGAAAAAGCACTTTGGCACAACAGGAGAAGGACAGGCAATGTATTTACATATGAAAACAAAATATATCATCACTTGTGAGCAAAAAAATTCTTTAAAAAATTAGCCATAGTTTTCAAGTATGAGTGATGAGTGTGACGTAATCATATTTTAAACACTGTAGTTTTAGTCAATATAGAAAAATAGGCTGAGTAGAATATATATGAAATTTTTCGACACAGATTTTGGGTCGAATTATTATCCTCAGACATTTTTTCTAATATATAGTGTGTTGAAGTGAAATGAATATTTTATATTTTGATTATAAGACATTTAATGCATATATAGCAAAAGATATGTAGCTAAGCTAAATTCTGCGTGTGAAAAGTAAGGGAAGAAGAAGAAAAAATTGTCGCAGACGAGAAAAATGTTATTTTTGAGGCATATTTCTTATAAATTCTTTATGCCTATATTCAAATACCAAATACGTTCCATCACATTCCGCAAATATCTCAGCACATTTTTTTCCCTAAACCTGTTGCTCTCTTTAGAATATATTTTAGGTCATATGATAAATTGCTGTTGTATATATTAGTAACGTTTAGGTGATATATAGGAATTTAATTCAAGTATACAACATTTCCTTTCTGGAAACACTTTAGGAACATTAGAGACAATTAGTCATCTCAAGGAAGTCTGATATCAACTCGCAACTTGCTTTCTAATTGAGTAAAGAATATGGCTTTGAAACCATTGCTTTCCAAAATAACTTAGGTTTTCAGATACAATTGTATTTTTAAGAGAATTTTTGAGTCTTTGCACGCAATTGCATTTACAATGGTTAGGTTTTCAGATACAATTGTATTTTTAATGGGAAATTAAGAGTCTTCAGTTAAAGAGAAAGAATCTAAGCTTTTGCTCTCACATTTCTTTCCAAAGGGATTTAACAGTATATCTCTCTGACCTCTGAGTTATAGCGACCCACTTAACCCACGTGGATCGCAAGTTAGTGAGCCATGTTGAGTAGAACTAAGTTTGTGAGTTGAAATCGTTACTCCCTTAAAGTCTATACGAGAATTGAATGAGTCTTTGAGTTTAGTGCCATGCCATGTCATGCCAGCATCTACTTACAAAAAAAACTAGCATTAATGAAATAAGTTGTTGCTATATTCATTCGTTGTTCAAAGACTTTTTGGCCTTTGCTGTTGCAAAGTGTGATTTTTAAATTACATATACTGTTCTCTCTATGCACTTATTAAAATAATTCTTCTAGACTCGACGTAGACTTGTAAAATGATTTAACAGCTCAGTTAGCACTTAATTAAGTTTTTTTGGTGACACGATCGTCAGCACAAAATATATATACATATATATATAACTTATTGTATTACATACAAGGAAATTGGGAGCAATTACATGTTTTTTAAAAAGTACTATTATATATAAACAAATTATGACTTACTTATACACATTTAAATCTAATGTATTGCATTTTGTTGTTTATTCAGTAGTGTTGTTATATCTATGAAGTAAAGCGCTGGACTTCGCTTAGAGTGTTGTCATGTGCCACAGAGATATGCGAGGGTTCGAGTCTAACGATGATATATATAATAATTATACTTTTCTTATAGTGCTACTCAAGCTATAACAATTCTTTCGGACACTAAACGTACTTTCTTCCTTACAACTGTACACTAATTATATAATTCTTAATAACGAGAAAGTTTCAAGTTTACAGGTAAGGTTCGTTGAATCACCGTAGAAACATATTATGTCATTCGGACCATAGAAAATTTACTCTATGACTAAATACAGCGCGAGAATTCAAATTTCCCGCTAGAGTAAAATTTTCTATGATTAGGAAAATTCCATTGCGAAAATAATGTTTTTATGATATTTCAACGAACCTTACCTTCTAAGCTTGAAGGATGTGTGATTAAAATAATTCTGTGTGCTAATTGGTGATTTTAAAAGTTGGCGCAAATATTATTATAGCCAATGAGTGTTGTGAATACTGAATGCAAGTATAAGAGAATCTACTTCAAATATTTAAATAATCTTAAGCAGTATAATAATATTTAACTAATTGTAGCATTTACAGCTAATTATATCCAAGACTTTTTTCTTGTCTATATATGTAGTTATAAGAATTAGCAATTAGTAAAGAAATAATAGAGTTTTAAATGATGATGATCAAAAGTAGTTAAAAAATATATACTAGATTTATAGTATTTAAATATAATCTAGTGAGAGACTTTTCATCGCCATATATATTTTTAGAAATGGAGAGACAGACCTAATATATATTAGAGCATTGCATCATATTCACATTGTTGCAAAATTATATATACAGAGTAACGACATCTATAAATTACAAAAAGTATATACGATGTAGATTAGAAAATTAGAAATAGGTTTAGTTATAAGGCAGCATCAGTAAGGCAACAAATGAGTAAAATAAAATTTCACGTAGGAATTCTGAAACTATAAGTTCTCATCTATCATTCCTCTTTAGAAAACTTCAATAATAAGTAAATTATGAGAATTGTAGATTTAATTAAAGAGAAATGCATTTGTAGTCAACTCGATGGTACAACAAGTCAACATATAAAAAAGCACTATCAGTTTAGTCTAGTACAAGCACACCACATCACTAGTTCTTCAATTCTTACACATCACCAAAGGAAATGTTGGCAATTGGCCCTTAAATTCAAATCTACTCTCGATGACAGCTCTTTGGAAGTTAGGCATTCAGATACAATTGTATTTTTAATGGGAAATTTTGAGTCTTCAGTTAAAGAGAATGAATCTAAGCTTTGGTCACATTGCTTAAGGGATTATTTAGGGTCTTGAGGTAGAATTGTAATTAATTTCCTACAGTCTCTCTCTTTGGCACTCCAGTCCTCAGAGTCGACAGCTATTAGCTATAGCTTTACTTAACACGCGTGGGTCACAAGTTAGTGAGCCATGTTGAGTGAATGGCTGGAGAGAGAGCCAATTTAAATGGCAGAGGTTCATTTGATCAGAGTTTGGAAGAGGCTAAGCAAGTTTTAGATCAGAGCTACTATATGTAAGGCTTTAGAAAAGAAATGGTATCGAGAGAAGATTTATTTATTTGTCAATTGAGAGGATTTCCTTATGTAGTCATCACGAGTTGCTAGAAATTTTAAAAAAAACTAGTAGCTCCACACTTTGACAACGCATATCGAACGTGTGTGATAGATTTGTTTCAGACATACGTTTCAAATGAGGGAAATTGCATTATGTAGACTAATAATTAGTAGATGTCAAGAAGCCTGAGATCTGTGATTTGATTCAAAGTTGAAAGAGATATGATAAACCTTCAAGTATTTTTCCTTCACGAGCATTTAACAAACATAAACACATATGCTAATTAAGTATACTGACCTGACCTGACCTGTTAATTTATCTATGATGGAAAATTTTTAAAATTGCACAATTAATTTGTATAATTTATATCATCTATGATATATGCAAAAATATATTTACGAACGTCTTAATTGTTCTACTATACTATGGTACACAAAAATCATAAAGCTAATTTAAATATTTGTAATAAATATATTATAAAATAATATATTAAAATTCTATTTTACCCAATGACAAACTTTAAAAATTTTGTTATATATACCAAAAATCGCTTTAAACTCGAAAAATATTTTGTGAATTGAGGTATTATTTTATCTCTAAGTGAATTTGTATACCCTAACGAAATGTTTAGAATTGCTACCATAACTTTGTATGTCTAAAAACTAATAATTTAATTTTGAAACGAATGATGAATGACAAAAAAAAACAACTAAGGCTAATTAATTATATATAACAGCTCTATAGCGCGTAATTATTGTAAATCTAAGCTAAAAATCTAATTAATACTAAGCTAAGAAAAATTTTTGTCATAAATATATATTACAAAAAAAACTAGAATTTTCACCACCACTACAATATTTTCTCTTTGGTGGTGGCCACAAGTGGTAGCCAGTAAAGACTTTTAAAAAAACTGAAGTAAATCAAGTATTAAGCAGAAAATTTTACAAATATCATCATCTAACTGAAGGAAAATTTTCAACTGAAGTCAAGTTAACTAAAAATTACAAATAAACACTGCAGCTAAGAAGATTAGCAAAATATTAAAAAAAAAGATTTTTTTTCTTGTCAAGTGATGACTTACAGAAGAGAACTAAAAAATAAAAACTTTTAGTGAAAAATCAAATGTTGACTTACTGAATAAATAAATATATATTATAATATGAAAAATCATCTGACTCTATTTATTCTTTTTCCACTATTTCCACATTCTCATAAATATTTCCATTTCTATAGAAAATAATTCTTAAGGAAGATGTTGAGGATATTCTTCCAGTGTCAGCCGTAGTTTTCTCCAAGGTCTAGGTGCATTAGGATCTCGATCATTGTATTCTTTCAATGGTGGTGGTCTCTTTAAACTTCAGTCCATGTTTTCCAGTTTTTCTTTGCCACCACCCAGAGCGTGGTCTATAGCCCAACTCTCTTAATCTCTGAGCACTGCCAATAGGAATACTACTATGAATTGCATTGCTCACAGCTCCTGTAAATCAAAATCATTAAAAAACCATTAATTAATTCACTACTTATCTCATTAAAATTAAAATTAAGAAATCTGTACCAACGACAGCTGTACAACGTTGATCAATAGAAATCTCTGCTTTACATCTCTTATGAGCAATTTGAAGAATGACTCTATCTCCAATTTTCCTTAGGATTGTACAACTCGTTCCAGCAGCTCGAGCACGAAAAGCACCATTTCCTGGAGACAACTCTACACAACATACAATACATCCAATTGGTAATGAGCCCACTGGATAAGCATCACCTTCANGATTGTACAACTCGTTCCAGCAGCTCGAGCACGAAAAGCACCATTTCCTGGAGACAACTCTACACAACATACAATACATCCAATTGGTAATGAGCCCACTGGATAAGCATCACCTTCATTAGCTCGTACTAATTAAAAAAGAAAAAATATATTAGTCCAAGTTAAATTGTTAAATATATTTTTAATAAATAAATTGCTAATTAAATACCTGGAATACGAGTGAGTTGAGCTGAAGTGACGATAGTATCTCCCGGTTTCATATTCCCTGTAGCAATAATGTAACGTAATTTATCTCCATGACCAACAAGAGCAACGTGAGCAGTTCGATTTGGTTCTTCTTTCACTTCCAACACTCGTTCTACTAATGGCTCACTTCCTCTATAAAAATAAAATGGTGACAAATTAGACAAGTTCCATTATTAATTGAATATATTTTATTTTGAGATATGAGACTTACGCTGGCAAACTTCTTAAATAGTCAACCCATAAATAAGGATATTTGACTCCACCACCCAAAGTTCCAACAACTACTCGACCTGTAAATCAATTAATTAAGATTAATTAAAAATTGGTGACGCCAGTTGTATTAATTAAGATTTCTTACCAGTTAATGGATCACGACCAGCTAAATTAGTAGTGGGCACTGGTTTAATAGTATACTTTTCTGGATAATGAACAGTACGTCGAAAATAGTTTCCAGTTCCAGGCTTGGGCACATTCACTTCACGAAATTTCCAGCGAATTGAACCAATTGCAATACCACACCATTCTGTATTTAGTCCTTGTCGCCATAGGCAACGAGTCACATTAACAACAAGTGACATTTAACTACAAGGACTTAATTAGACTTTAGTTAATTAATTCATTAGATTTTAATTAGGAAATTAAATCAAAAATGTGACTTTCTAGAAATTCTAGATTTTCTTGATGATCGGTGAAATAATTCAAATTGGAGATTTAACCCGCGACCGTTTTTCAGCTAAAAATTTTCGCGGTTCAAATTCAAAATTCTTCTCTTTCCAAAAATAATCAACTCTCAACAAAACTCTGATTTTTTTCTCTGCTCAATTTTCTTGATTTTCTACTGGAATACGTAATAAAATAATTAATTAATTAGTGACAACTTTTTCTAACAACACTCCCGTTCCTTTTTAACGGGGGCATTAGCCTTCATCACATTTCCCATTATGGTAATTAATTAAAAATAAATTCTCTCTTCTTCTTATGTCTTAAAGTCCAAAGTAAAACATTTTTTTCTCTTGTAATTAATTGCAGGCCGTGAGCCGGAAAACGTTAGCAGAATTAGTTAAAAGCGTTGATGGAAATGAACAACTTGATGAAGATGTGGAGGAATTATTACTAGCGTATGCTGAGGAGTACATGGAAAAATTAATTAATGGAGCCTGTACTGTAGCCAAACATCGTAACTCTCCAACAATTGACACCAAAGACGTTCAAATTCACCTAGGTATTTATAATTCTCTTTAATTAAAACACTAATAGTATTAATTAACCAATTAATTAATATTTGTTATCATTTGTAGAGCGAAATTGTAACGTGTGGCTCCCTGGTCTCGGCACAGATGATTTACGTCCGTACAAAAAAGCATCAGTGACGGAAGCACATAAACAACGTGTAGCTCTGATAAAGAAAACTCTAAAGAAATATTAACTCCTAAATTCAATTTAATCAATTGTAAAAAAAACTATTATCATTTACTCGCAGAAAAGTACTTACAGAATAATTTAAGAAGCCAATGAAACTATAAAAAATTACAGAATTCGATTTATATTACTCAATATGACGACCACTGAAGGAAATACGTAGATTAATTAAGTAAAGATTTCTTCACTTTATTTTTTTCTCTTCCATTTTGTTTTTTTGTATAAGGAATACAGACTTGAAATTTGACATATATTAATAAACTCTCAACTAAAAATTTTGATAAATTAATATATATATTTATATTTCACATGTAAGTAATACTTTCTCTGTTAATACCATCATTTGTGAGTTATTTCACTTTTTCAACAGGAATGCTGTCTACAGTCATCACCATAATTAAATTAGCACATATTATAATTATTAGTAATAATAATTAACATCATCATTTCATAATCATTAACAATCTCATTAGCTATATCACAATTAAAATCATTTTTTCTCTACATTGATATAATACACTTTTTCTGATTTGTACAGAGGAACTATAATATAGTAATCATTTGACTTGTAGTTGGCATTGCTACTTTTAGTAAGGAATTTGATTTTGATAGAATTGAATCATGTCATAAGTTTTAGTTCGAAGAGAAAGGAATGAGTTGTTAATAATTCCTGTCATGTAAGTGGCTGCATCACGCTCAGAACTTTGGAGCGAGAACCGTCCACGTAGTAGTCGAATTGTTTGGCCACGAAAACATGGGAGACCAGTGTCCAACATTAGAGAAACGAGTGAAATAATTGATTCATGATGAGGCCTATAAAACATTTTAATTAGCCAATTAGTAAAGTTAATCATTACGTGTTAAAATTTAGATATTTACCTGACAGCCAAATAAGCTTGAATGCAAAGATGCATAAACCATCGGAATGATGGAGCTTCCATTTTCCCACCCATAATCATTACCATTTCATCTGTTAATTTAATATCTGGCTCAAATCCCAAATTCCCACCTGGTGAGCTTTCAAACATGAATCCAAAATCTGTCACAGAAATTAATTAATCAATCAATCAATTATTACTTTATTATATTATTAAGATTTAAAAAGAATTAAGTACCAATGTGAATAATGTGGCCATCAGTATCCAACATAATATTGCCATTATGTCTATCTTTAATTTGAAGCAGAAATCCAATAAGTGAGTAAGCTGCCATCGACTTAATGAAATTACGTCGAGCATCTTGAAATGTACTGGTGTCTTCATCACCATATTGTTTTTTGAAATAGTCATAAAGTGTCACATCAGTTTGACGACCGAGTTGATCACGAGACTTTGCATTTGGCACACATTCAATTACTCCACACTGTTTTATAATAAATCATTAATTAGTTGAATTGATGAATTAATGAATTAATTAGTAATATTAACTTACGCCAGGAGCTGTAGCAACAACACGATAAGGAAATAAGTAAAGGTCAAGTCCAGCCTGCTCAAATATATTTTTGAATAGAGAGATGACTTGCAGAGCCAACATGTCTTGACGAACGTCATCACCAACTTTGAAAATAGCAGCTTGCCAAATCTCTGGAACGAGTGTAGCAACTTCGGTTGAACTTCCACCTTCAGTACTCCATCCTGGACGAGCACCAAGTCCAACACTTTCTACTTGAGATATTCCACAACGACGCACTTTGAATCGAGCCAAATATGGAGCTTTGGCAGCACTGCAATTAAAATAGAACAAATGATAAGATGGATAATGTGAGATTGTGTGGGTACTTTTTGAATTGTTACCTTTGCATAGGTGTTCCACTCTTGGCATCAATGTCAGTGACCATAGCTTCAGGATTAGAGGGCAAGTAACAACCTTGTTGTACTTGGATTTTAGCCAATTCTTCCAAACAAGCTTTCTTCCGTTCAGGTCCTTTGGGATATTTACGAATTTCTCCAGAAATCCCAGTGATTTTCTCAAAGAATGTAAATTCCTTCTCATAAAATGATTTGGCTGCTCCTGATAATGAAGAGACGATTGAGCTCACCAGTCCTTCCAATGTGTCAGCAATTGCAACTAAATTAAAACAACAGAAAATATTTTTACTATAATGCAGTAAAATATTTATTTAAAATACTAATAATAATTAAATATCAATAATCATAACTGAATAATAATAATTAAAAAATCTATATATTTAATTCATCACTGATATTATTCATTGAATTATTTAATAGTTATTATTTTAGTGTCATCCACCAGATCTCACAACGACGTTATTCCAAATAAATAATAATTAGTAAATCAACATTAAAATAGTTTTTCCTTACGATCACGATGATGAGCCTCCTCATCAAGAAACATATTAGTCTGCATATTCCAAATGAGTTGATGAGCCACCAATTGACTTCTCTTGGCAATAATTTTAATAAATTCAGCTACATAGCCCATAGTGTCATGTCTTAGTCCTTGAACCAATTGAGGAATATAGAGTAGCACAGCATCAGCAGGATATGACAATAAAGTTCTCACAGCATACTGTGATGTAATTGGATGAGGTGGAAATTGTCGAGAGAAGAAACTTAGTGCTCGAATTGGTGTACATGGTGCCCAAGTAAATACATAAAACAACTACAATCAAAAAATAATTAATTAATTGGCTGCTCACAATTTTTTAGAAAAAATTAAAAATGAGTCCACTTACTTCAGAAGAGTCATTGACAAGAACATCAGAGGTAACCAAATAAGTTAGAGCATGAGGAATATGCATAACTTGATCAGGAAATAGGCGAACGAGATGACTCACTTCTTCAGGAACGACTTGTTTCTCTGTTGACTTAAGTCTTATAGGTAAATAAACAGCTAATTCTGGATGAACGTCCCAAGCTAGACGAACACTTTCTCTCCACATTTTATCTGATGATTTCATAAGTCTCCATGTATTGATAGTAGCTTCTGATGGAAGACTCAGCTCAGGTGAGTTGAGAGTATTTAGCCAAGTTAAAAGAATGTCAATTTCTTGAGCAAGAAGCTCAAGGATTAAATTACGTTTACGAATTGTTTCTCGAACAGAGTCCTTTTCACCTTTCTCTTTCCGTTGTCTTTTACCCATTGGTATGCTATTGCTACTTGATATTTGTTGCTTGTACATTGTATTCATCCATCCATCACCAAAACGAATTTCACTCGCGTCCATTCCTCCTGCAGCAATTGTTAGCTGTCCATCTTTTATCTGTATAAAATAATTAATTATCATTAGGATGAAATAAATATAATAAATGGTATTAAGATTTGAATAATAATTAATTAAAAGGTTTATATTGGCAATATATAATCTGACTTTTGAATATTATCACTAATAATAAGAATATTAATTAAAATTCATAAATAAATAATACTTATAATAATAATAATAATTAATTTTTCATAAGTTATCATAAGATATTCTGCCTAACTAGTAAAAGACGAAAGTTCAATTTAATTGAATTATCAAATTATTATTATTTTAGTTAATTTAATTTATATACCACATACCACAATATTAGTTCCACTTCTTGAAAACTTGAGTTCAATAGGTGCCGTAGGTATTGGTCTAATATACTTTTTATCATTATGCAAAATCTGCCAAAACTTCATAATGACACTCAAGTCTCCACGTAGCGTTCGAGCATCTTGTGTAGGACAATTGTAGCCTTGGCAAAAATAATGGAAGCAAGCTGTGTAAATCCTTTCTCTTAATACTGCCGTTTTTAAACTATGACCACCACCACCATTTTTATTTGAAGCTTCCGACTGAAGAAGACTTAAGCCACATCCTAATAAACGAAATCTTGGACGAAGAGCTGTCACATGACGAGACATTGATGACATTGTATTAGACTCGGCAATAGTCAATGGTAAAGTACGATGAAGAAGTGATGTAAACATTTCAACAACGTCATGATTACAGGAAACTGAGTTCTCCACAAGACCACATAAAAATTCAATCCAAATATCATGAGGACGAACCAATGGCTGCACTGGTGATAATGAGCAACCTTCATGTGCTGAAAATGGTGATGTCACTTCAATTTGTGGTTCAAATAGACCCATTCGTCTTTCCACGCTGCACTGTAAATCAAAAGAAGAAAAATTATTGGTGGAATGATAATACACTTTTAGTGACATTAGTGCTGAGCTAGTGACTTACTTGCCAAGAGCCAGTGATTTCTTGCATAAAGAGAAGAGTCATATCTCTACGAGCTGAAAGGAGCCATTGCCAACATTCTACAGCACTCAACATCACAGCTTCACTAAATCGAACGAGTGGTGCCCAGCAAACTGCATGGAGTAATGGACGACTCAATCCTATTGCATATTAAAAAAATTAATCAATTAATAACAATATTAATTTGTATTAGTAGTTTCTAGTTTAAAATAATAATGATATAAAAATAATACAGTAAAACTTATATTAGTAACTCAGAGGCTTATATTACACTCTAGAAATGATGATTGAGGCCCCCATTTAACCCCATGTTAAAAAAGGGTTTTTATTAGAGGCCTAGGTATTACTATTCCAACCTTTACGGTAATTTTAATAAATATAATAATAAATTCTGCAGTTGGAAATTGAGACCAATTCAATTAAAACCTAATAAAGTATATACTAACTAAAACACTAAATTAAATGAATTTATTAAAAGAAAATTAATTATGTCATTAAACTAATTAAATTAATGCATGCATTATTACTAGTGAAATTTTACGCTGTCATAAATCCAATACATTTTATATTATCCGGCATCTCCATCAATATATTATAAATAAAAATCAAATAATAATTAAAAACCAACAACAATAATATATCAAAAAAGTCCCAATAGCAGTCGAGCTAACAAGTCTCCACTAACTAAATTAATATTTATACCAGTACTCAACTCAAAATAAAAAAATCTACATACCTTGAGCAGTAATAAGTAAAGCAGTTGCCGTCCATAAAGTATCTTGAAACAATTCTTCCCCAATACCAAATTCACATTGGCCACTGAGTATACTCATTAATTTAACTTCCACTCTTTCAGCACCTTTCTCTCTCAACATTCCTTTCACACGACCCAAATAATGACTTCTTAATGTCAACGAACTCACAAACTTTGGCAAAGAGCTTTTCGTACATTCTGGTCTCTTCTCTAGCGTTCCTTCCTATGATCATAAAAAATCAGTTATTAATTAATTCCTCATTCTACAATCAATAATTTTATTTTATTTCCTCTTCTTACTGGCAATGGTTCTGAAATAACATTGAGTCCAGCATACTTAAGCAAAGCTTCAGTAGCCATAGCAAGTCCAGAATGATGTTGTTGCATTGAAGCCTCAATAGAATGAAGATTCAGATATTCTTGAAGATGACTTCTTGTAGTGTCAGGTGCCCATTTCATGGCCTCTTTTAAAAATCCCGAACAACGTAAACTATAATCTTTCACAATACTTTCTCTAGCTTCCATAGTATCCATAAATTGAATTGAGTATGGTGTACGCCAAATACGAACTGGAACATTGGCCACATTTGGATCAGAGCTTAAACTTTGACTCAAAACTTCGAGAACGTCCAACATTGTATGTAATACTGTGCGACTCCATAAAATGTGAGGAAATCTAGAGACACAAAATATAATTTAGTAAATTTCAATTAAATGTATTTAACTGGAATATTAATTTAAAAACTTACTTGTCAACAAGACCAGAGAGAAACTTGTCAGCCACTTTACGAATTTGTCGATGAATATGATTAAATCTAACAAGAAGAAATTGAGCATGGAGCTCTAATTCACTTTCTCTCTCACGAACTTTGTCCTTTACACTCATTACGTCTAGAAACTTGTCAAATACTTTCTCAGCGACACTATAGCATAAAAATAAATTAATTAAATTAATTGTTATTTAATATTAGTACTAAAAGTATATAAGATATGCATACCATGAAATACAATTCCAAAGTCCAAGTTTGTCTTTGAGAATAGAAGGCTCACAGAGATATTCAAATATTTCTTTAAAACTTGGTTGACTCACTGTCTCCACTCGTAATGTTTCAAGCCAATAAACTGAGAGAACATAAGCACATTGAGGAAATGGTAGAGACTTAATTACAGGAACTACTTCTGGTGAGTTGTCCAATAGAGAAATGATTTTGTTCTTAAATTCTTGTAACTCGATCTATAATAAATTCATGCAGAGACAAGAGAAAAGTAATCATATTATTATTATATTATTTATTTACCTTTGAATTTAAGTTATACTAACTAATATTATTAACTAAGTTAGGTAAACTTCATAATTTACAAAATGCGACTATGTATTATAAGCAGAAATTAATTAGTCACCTATAAATAAGCCATAACAATATAAAGTAATAATAATATTAATAAAATAATGCAATATAAAAATGCGACTATATATTCTAAGCAGGAATTTTACGCTAATTATTTAGTCAACTATAGATAAGCGACAATTAATAATATTAATAAATACAAAATAAAAAACTATTACACAGTATGCAAGCTAAAAATCCCAATATATTAATACCCAACTCATCTACAATTTCACATCTCTCCACTCATTCATTTGGCCCATAGCTCTCACAAAAACTAACCAACTACTTACAACTACTAAAAGAATAAGCGCAAAATAAAAGCCACTCCCATTCATTCCCAAACCTTACAATCTTCCATCGTCAAACCAAAACTGCAAATAATACTCACAGGTGAAACAGCATCAGAGCGGAGAGCAGAAGTGTACTGCAATTCCCTCAATTCACTTCTTAAACTCGTCTTACAAATAAGTAATGGACTCTTGGCTGCAATTTGTCTTACACCATCATACCATTCACTTAACCAAAGTCCACTCTCACTTGCTCCACTAGTGAATCCCATGATGATACAATATAGCCAAAAATCTCGAAACAATTTATGAAGTCTTGGCTTCACAGTGACAGAGGTAACTGCCGGTAATCTTCTCATTAGTAAAGCAATCACTGGAATAAGTGTACCCAAATTTCCTGCTGATGTTGATGCTTTGATTGTTGCTGGTGATTTGTCAGCAGCTCTTTTCCCTTCAAGACCCAATTGGACAAATAGTTCCAAAAGACGGACCAATAAATCACGCATTAATTCTTCACCTTCTAAATGTAGTGCAATATTTGCTAGAGCATTCATCACAGCACCAGACACATGACGATAACGTCGCTCATCAACTCCTACATTATTACTTCCAATTGAAGTTCCACTAGGATTTCCACCAAGAACTGTTCCACTACAAGTTGTCATGTAGGCTCCAGAGGAAGCTTCAATTGTAAACATTGTAAACATTTTCATAACTTCTTCATAAACATGAGCATCACATTTGGCTATGACAATTACAGCAAGTTGATCAACAATTAGGATGTCCAACATTGGTGGCATTTTCCCTACACGTTGTTGTAAAAAGTGAAGAACTGACTCTGTTGTTTTTGGTGTTGATTTCAATCCAATGGCTACATGACCCAACATTACGATAGCATTTGTAAGAACGAGCAAAGAGTCAGAACTTGTTGGTGATGTTGCTGTGTCTTCAAGTAAGATTGTTGACGATGTGCCATCTCTGCGAAATGAAGAGCTGAAAAGGAAAAGAGAAAAAAAATTAATTAAATTGGTGGTGATGAGTTTTTGATGAGAACAAGACTCACCTGCAATCTTTTTCAGCAGTAAAAACTCGATTAGAAACTGATGCTAGAAAAGCTTGGACACAATTTGGATCCATAGTCAATCCAGCTTTCAGAGCTGAGCATAAATTCTCTATTGCTACATCACGTAGTTTTCCAAATGCCTCATTTCCACCACTGCCGCCTTCAACTTTTGGTGGTAGTGCCAAGTCACTTGTAACTATAATTAAAATAATTAAGAGAGTAATTAAATGTTTAATTAAAATAGATAATCATTTTTTATTACCATTTCGGCGTTTAGAAGCTTCTCTATCCCAAAGTCGTGATAAAATTGGTGATGGATTTATCAAAAATTCTTTTAGGTACTGAATACTGGATGAAGCTATTGTTGGAAATTTCAAAGCCAAGTCACCGAGTCCCTATAAGAAAATATAATAATAATTAATTACTATAATAATAATTAATAAGTTAAATTATAGTAATAATATTAATTACCTGAAGACAAACGACGAGTAAAGGCATATGAGCTAAAGCCAATTTATTAGCATGGGCATCATTGATTTTCTCATTAAGTCGACTACACAGTGAATCAGCTCCTATTAAATGTCATCAAAAAATACTAATTAATAGCTAATAAACTAATTGTAAAATAACAACACACGACTTAATTAAATCCCAATTTAGTCCCAAAAACAAATTCACACAAAATATTTTAATTTCTGTTTGTTTTTTTAGTAGGCAAGAAAAAAATCCACACGAGTTAGTTTATAATAGAGTGACGGCACCAAGTAATTGTCACACATCTCTAACCCAACCTAACCTTTGACTTTTTGGGCCTCATAGGCAAATTGCTTCGTCACCCATGACAAAACGTCACTTGGAACTGACAGTGGATCAAACACTTGAAAACGATAAACATTTTTTCATTTTCTTCTTCATGCTATACTCATTCAATATATAATGCTAGCTCCAAATAAGTTGATGGTAATTTAATTAACTTCTAATTAATATAATAACGCTTACCAGATTCATCACCAATTGCCCAAACTAGGAGTTCGACACAATTAGCATTTGTCTGGACGTTCATTCTAAACTTTCCACAGCGACTACTTGTTGTTCCTCCATTACCATTTGGTTCTGGACTCAAGATGTCCTGAAAATAATAAAATCATCATCATCAGAATTTTAATTAAGGATTTTGAGTTAATATTAATAATTACCTCAGTGGATCTCTTAGTGTAGCGCATGAGTTCAGTTTGTCCAGAGAGAAACAGATTTTTGACAAATTCTTGAACTTCTTTGGTAAATGGTAATGGCAACTCAGAGTGACGATGAAGACATTCCTTCAGTAAACTGACCATTACTAAATTTAATACTTCACTCATGCTCCTATAATATAGTTAAAAATTAAATATTAATCAAATAGATAATAATTAATATTATTAGTTTCTTAATTAAACTAACCTATAATTCTGAGAGCGCTCTCCTTGCAAATTACGAACATCATTAGTCCAAGCATCAGCCGTTTTCAACATTCCAGGATCTAATATTCCTTTCGCGACTGACAAAATACACTGCAACCAATAAGTCACCAATTAATATTATTATTATTATTATATTTAATTAGAGAACTAACCTGAAGCTGTGACACAGTAAATTTAACTCTTGGCTTTTCACCCTTAACAGGAGCATACGAACTGCCAATTTTTCTAAAGAAGACTGTCGAGTAGTCCACTGTCTCACCACTTTTTGTTATTCCACTAAATCTATTAAAAAAATCACCAACAATTTAAAACCTATCATCAATATTAATAAGCAGTTATTCTCACTTACGGAATATTATCAGGAAAATGTTTACTACTCTTATTAATAGAATTTGATGGTAGCACTGGTCGGAAATTGGGCACTGTGCCTTTAAAATCTTTGCCATTGATAGTCAATCCTTTTTGCTGAGCATTCATGAGTCCAATATTAATATTATTTCGAGCATTGCTTAAATTAGCGTCTTTGCTAGCACCACGAGTCATTGAGCTTTTCACATTAACAGGAGCTGAGGTCTTTGGAAAAATTAGAGAAAATAATGCTCCTCTTGAATTACTATCACTAGTTGCATTGGAATCAATAAAACGACCAAAAGCTCGGCTCACTCCCAACAGCAATGGTAATGTTATATCAATTAATAATTCTGTAATAAAAAAACAACACTATTATTAAAAAATCTGAATGTGGTGACAATAATAATTATGAACCTCTACCTTTTTGAGTGAGGTCACAAGAAGGAAGTTTGAGTGTGTCGGTCACAGTGTCAGCAAGACGTTGAAGAACATCTAATTGTAAATTAATAATGTCTTTCCTCTCTTCTTCTGTTGACAACACAGCAACATCACTTAGCAATGTTGTCAATAAAAATGACAATTTCTCTGCCATTGGAATTCCTATAATAAAAATACAAAATTCAGAAATAAATAAATTCTTTACAAATTAATTAATATTAATACTTTGATGTGGTCCACCGCCTGGTGGAGGTGGAGGAGAATGTAAAGTCCACATTGAGCGAGGTAAACATTTATAAAGTGAGGTCAAGTATGGCAAAATTTTAGATGAATGTTGAAGATTTGAGGAAATGAAATAAATCCCTAGAGCTACGATGGCTTCAGCATTTCTTGTGTCCAAACGAACAGTTCCATTGCCACTGACTCTTGGACATAATTCTAACAATCGCTCCACCTGTCATAAAATTAAAATCCAACAATCCAACAATTAAAGAAAACAATTAAATTAAATTAAAAGTGGTGGTGACTTACCTTTTCCCAAGGTGTTGGTGACATTGCAGCCAGACAGCGAGCCAGATGCTCCACTGTATTGGCGAAAAAAGTTTTTTCCATCATCCTTGTCACTTAATTGGATGATGGTGATGATGATGATCAATTAAAAATTTTGTAGCAAGCCGACTAGAGCTCAGACTTGCAATTACAATCTAAAACTTGTGGAATAGATTTATTAGTAGTTGGTGAACGTCATAGTTTTTGATTTTTAATTGAAATTTTTGAAAACTTTTCATAAATTGAAATTATTTAGTTTTTTTTAGAAGTGAAACACTTGAAAAAATTTGAGAGAGTGAAATTGGTTCTCAGCTGTAGAGAGTATTGAGCTGATGGAAGAAATTTAACTTTGTAGAATTTCTAATATGGCGCGCATTCATAAAAGAGATGTTGGAAATTCTGAGAGGTTAGAGTGACGAAGGTTTTTCAATGCTCGGCCTCAACTCGAGATGGTTTCTCACTTTGTTCACTTGACGAATGCTATGCAGAATAAAGTTTTCATGATGAAATAATATTTTATAAATTGTATGATGATAATTAGTAAATTGTAATTAACGCGTTATAATCATGGTTTAAATTGTATAATATAAAAATCTAATATTTTTTTAATTAAGTTGGACATTGTTTCTTATACAGAATTATTATTAAAGTATTATTAAGATTATTATTATTAATTATTTTCAAGATGCAATGGAAGTCTTGATGATGATAATAAAGAAATAAATAGACAGAGTAAAGATAATTATTTTTTAATTGTTTATTATTATTGCTTTATTTAAAAAATGGTATGCAATGCATTGTACAATACTTCGCTTCTTCTCTCTCTCTCTAACATTTTTTTAAATTGATTTCATTTAGCATTCATTTGTCGTATCACAAAACTTTTTTTGCTTGCGCTTTTAACATTAATTTAATTATTAATCCTAAAAATAACTAAGCTTTCTGCAAATCTCTCCGGTTTTCTACGATTTAAATTAATTATTCTAATTTTACATAATGTATCCTTAATATGTATTTTAATCTCTCTCGCTATTTTGTATTTTATTAGTGTTTAACAAGCTATAGCAACTTAGTTAAGTTATTCGCACATATTCGTCATTTGTTAGCCTTAAATTAATAATATTAAATTAATAATTATTGTTTTCTATTAAATTAAAAAGTTTTTTAGGTCTTTTGCAAAACTTTGAAATAAATTGGAATATTCTGGAATTATAAGCTTGGCTAATTATCAATTAAAAGCACCTGCAATTTACAAAGTAGAGAATAATATTAAATTGATCGATTAATTTTAAGTTAAGGTACATTTGTACATTGAGCTCTAGTTTTATAATAATTATCACTAATTAATTATATTTTAACTAGAATATTATTAGAGTTTCTAATTCCAATTTAATTTCTATTTTTATTCGTTGATTGCTCTGTACTAAGATATATTAACGCTAAGGACACTCTCATATTATTTCTTAACATTGGAAAGCACTTAAGGTTTTCTTAACATTGGTTAAATATATTTCTCGTCTTCACATTTCATACTTTGCATTTAAAATTTTAATTCTACATTATGATATCGGAAAATCGGAATCACACTTTTTTTTGAATCACACATTTTAGTTTTAAAATTCTCTCATTAAAAATCTTTTAAGGTTGGTATACAATATTAACACACACGTATTATTGAAATTGAGAAAAAAAATTGAAAGTCTTTTTTTGAGAATTATATATATATATACACCAGCTCTAGAAATAGTTAACAACAAAAAAAAAACTTTGTAACAATTATTTTTTTTATATGTACAAATACTATTTTCAGTTCATTAGCATGTTGACAGCGAGTTTAAGACTTTTAAGTTAATATTAAATTGCAAGTCTTAAACGTTAAGTTAAAAATTAATAATAAATAAAAACTTATTTATTAAAAGTTGTGTGAGAGAAAATGGCGATTTTTATATATATACTTTTTTCATTTGTGAAACTAAGTTATTTAATTAGCTGACTTTAATAAGCAATATTTTTTTAATTAGTGTCAGTCAGCTAATTGTAATTACTGCAATTCTATTTTGTAACATTGGGAAATACTGCTGTATGTATTTACCATATGCTAAGTCTCTACATAATATTTTTTTACAGAACTACTAATATTAAAATTAATTATTCTTTACTAATTGTTATGATGGATAAAATATATATATTTAAATTATATTGCCACTTTAACTCATATTTTTTGTAAAAGTAATTAAAATAGACTTAACTTAAATTTTTTGTTCAATTTAACTTAAATTAAAACTAAAGACTTAAGTATTTTTTGTAATATTCTTATCCTAACCTATAGAAATATATATTATTAAATATAAATGTAAAAGTCGAAGTACAAGTTGTAGGATTTTTTTTTTGAAATTCTTGTTGAAATTGACAGAGTTGATATATTTTTCTAATACTAGCGACAAGACTGCTGAGTTGAGTAAAAAGTTGGTTTTTGTAAATGTTTTTCAGAGTTGTTGGATGTTGAGAATTTATTTTTTTAGAAGTTGAAGTCATTAGATGCAGAAGAGCCGCTGCTTCCATTTTGTCTTGGAGCAGAAGTTGAGTTGGAAGAAGCATTTGAAGAGGAACTTGAGCTCGCGTGACCTTTTGCACCACGCGGAATTGTCTCCACTTTTGTGTAGTGTTGTGGCAGATTTGATGATGAGCGAGCGTGACCCCTAAATAAAAAAATCAATATTAATTAAATATTATTAATATTAATATTTTAATAGTATTAATTTACTTACCCATAGTTCAAGTGATCATAAGTTTCGTCTGATACTAAAAATATTAATACATAATAATATTAATATTAAATATAATTATTAATTATACTAATATTAAAAATTAAAATAAATTAAGTTAACATACCTCGAACATTATTTTCTTTTTGACTATTGATCTCATCATACAAATGATCATTTTTATTAACATTGAGATCTTCAATGCTATGATAAATATTATTGGTCAGAGTTGGATTAGTGCCATCAGCTTCTAAGTTCTTGGCTGCTGGATAGTCATAAGAACTACTGGCTCCTATTAATTAATTAAAAATAAATTAAAATCTTATAACTATTTTAATTCTTAACAGTCTTAACCCATAAGTTAGTAAAACAGAGTAATAGCATATAGAGTAGAAATAGATTAGAAACCTGGATAGTCGAATAACAAGTTGACATAAGCTGCGATAAGATAGTAGCAGAATAGAGAAATAGAATAGAAGCATTTATAATTAATAATTAGCATATATAGAATTAGAAAAAGACTATAGCGACCCATATAGCAAGTATATCCCATATTTATTAATATTAATATTATTATATTTTATCCTTATATAGAACTTACCTTTACTAGACAAATCATCATCATCAGTCTGTTTCCACTTGGCAAAATTCAGATTCTTCTGATCCAGCGTATCAAAATTATTAATATTCATATTATTCAGCGTCTTCTGAATAGTTG
>VCNE01002482.1:0-16312 GCA_009869805.1 Oncopodura yosiiana
ATCTTAAGTCTCACTCTAATATTTATCAGTATAGATGTGCAGATTGCTCTTATGCAACCAAATATTGTCACAGTTTGAAACTTCATTTAAGAAAATATGCCCATAATCCAGCTATGGTTTTAAATCCTGATGGTACACCGAATCCATTGCCTATTATTGATGTTTATGGAACTCGTCGTGGTGAGTCATCATATAAGAAAATTATATACACAGGATCTACTTGTATATGTTATGAATTTAATAAATGTAATTCTTTTTTGTAGGGCCTAAAATGAAACGCTCAACTGCAACAAATAATAATACTACTCCGTCATCTTCTGCTTGCTCACCAGTTATTTCAAATACACATGATATTCATGAAACTAAAATCTCACCATCACCATCTAAGAAAATGAGTAAAAATGAAAAGAAAAATAATGGATTCAAGAGAAATCATAATAATAATAATATTAATTACTCTTCTACATCTCCTACTCTTCTTCCTTCTTCAGGAGCAATTAGAAATAGTCGAAGAGAACTTGTATATTCTTCATCTCCAATTTTAATGAGCAGCAATAATAGAAACAAGATGTCTTCATCTAATAGTGATGTTTCATCAAGTGAATCTGATATTGAAATGAGATCTTACTCACAAAATAATAATAAGAATTTGTCAACATCAACAATAATGCAACATTCTCCAGTTACAAAAATTAATAATTCTTCTGGACTTTTACTTCAAACTAGTCCAAGTAATAATAATACTGAACAACAAGGAGGAGGAGGAGATCAACAAAAATCATCTTTGTTAAATTTGACTTCACCAAATCAAATTCCAATGGCAGAGTTGTATGCTGTAGCTCTAAATCAGTATTTATTTGCTAATAATCCATTGCTTCATATTGCCTCAGAGCAACAATCAAAACTTTTGTTGTCTCATCTTCTCAGTCAATCTCAGTCTTCACAACAACAAAAAATAACATCACCAGTCACTATCAAAAATGAAAGAAATTCTTCATCAAGTCCAACAAAACAATTGCAACCTCAAACTCCATTAGATTTGAGACATTATCCAGTAAAAACAACAACATCATCAGATGAAGATTACAACAAGGGAGAAAGCAAGAAGAGAAAACGCAAGGGTAAAGCTTTGAAGTATGATAGACAAATTATGTCAGATGCTGAAGATGATGAAGAAGATAAAGCTTTGGATTTTAGTAATAATAATAACAACAACAACAATAACTTTATATCAAAACATGGCTCAATTAGTCATCTTCATCAACAACGCGAGCAACAACAACAGCAACAACCATTGATTTGTAAATATTGTGAAATTGCATTTCCAGATCAAGTATTGTACGCCATGCATATGAATTATCATTCTGGTGACAATAATCCTTTTCTATGCAAGTCGTGTGGCAAACGAACTTCAGACAAGATTTCATTTTTTCTTCATCTTACTACTGATTCTCATTAATTTTATATATATGTAAAAAACTCAGAATATTTTTTCATTAGATATAATAGTAATATAATAAGTAGTGAAACTTATTATTAAAATAGCAGCTTAAAAAACCAGTTCATTTGTATATAAAAAAATAAATAATTACTAATGTAGCTTCTTAGTTGTTCTAGTCTCAAAGAACAGAGCAGAAAAAAGAAACAATTTACGGGTATATATTGTCATATTGTCATTATAATTACATATAAATATATAGTTATAAAAGTATAAATAATATTTTTGGTTTGTGCTTAAGTTTAAATACTTTGTTGAATCTTGTATAAATTATTATATATTATGCTGGTTATGAGAATATAATTATTATGCTTGAGTTGCACAGACACTGAGATTTAAATCAATGTTTTTTGTTCGGTCAAACGGGTAAAACTGACTTTTGTGAATAATGTTATTATATGTAATTGAAAAAAGACTTTTACTTTAGACATTCTCAAAAATTATGTAATTGTTATGTATCCTTTACATATCATATTACATAGATATTTTTAGAGAGTACGCAAAGAGTTCCTATACCATGTAATATATTTTGTATAAATAATCTAATATATATGTGAAATTGGCCGTGATAAGATTTTTCAAATTGTGTCCATTCTATAGCAGAAAAAGAAGATATATATATATTTATGCAACAAGTTCTTAGAGAGAAGAAACGCTTATTTACGAAATACAAAGACTGTTGTACTATATACACAAACTATATACTTTCCTAAATAAAATGTATTATTAAATGAGCTTGTTGTGCCAATATTTCACTGGAAGCCTCAAAATAGAGTATTAGATATATATATATTTATCTTTTTCAACAACAACAAAAAATATGTAAATTATAATATATAACTTCTCACTCCTAGTCTCTTTTAGAATGTTAGAAAAGAACAATATGAATATATATTATATTATTGGCAATAAAAGCAATAAAGTTGTATCTTTCATTATACATTTTATTAGTAGTGCAGTTATACATTGTGCTCGTTTATTTTTATGTCATGATTATTACATTTATAATTCAGACTGACCGAATGACTAAAATTCTTTTACTTTGACTAGGCTGTTTTAAGACAAGTGCATAAAAGGCATTATTATTATATAGATATAGGTAACTAAAAGTTTCAAGAATATTGATATAGTATCACTTTTATCGTTATATGTTTTTTAGTAGCACATTAACAAAATTATATATATCTATCTATCTATATATTTATCTTCTCTTGATCTAAAATCTTTTTTTAAGCCTTCATAAAAGCACCATTTCCTTTCTATAAAAATATTTTACTGTGGCTACTACACTATTGTGTTAAAATATCTGGAACAGAATCTTGTGTCTTGGATCTATTGGGATCAAGATTTCCTAGCAATTTTGAACATGGGTCATTAGGAAGTTGACTAATTCTACAAAGTAAATCATAATTGATTTCTTCACTGATTTCACTATTTTTCTTATATGCGGGATGATTAGTAACAAAGTCTCTCATCCATGTTGCTGCTGTCATTACTTCTCCTCTTGCTCTTCGAGAAATCAATTGTAGATATTGTTGAAGAGTGCTGCGGAATAATAAGTAAAGATGAATTACTGATTATATAAGTTTTTATTAGTTTTATTATCAATTAATTACCATTGACTGTCAGCATCGACATCCATACTAGTTAAATAATTTTGTATGAGAACAATTAGTCCAGGAAAGTCCTGAAAAAATAGACATAATATTAAATGAATATGCTATACACTATAAAAAAAATTAGAATTTTCTTTAGACTAACTTACATTGTTTCCATTGATTATTTCATTAATTGTCATAAGAGAATATTCTTTATTATCCTTGTTTCGAATTTGATTCCGAAACCAAAATTTATCCACCTAGTACAGCATTTCTCTTCTGTGCTGTTTTCATATTTTCATCCACTTTAGACATGGGAATGAGAAAACACAATTTGTATGAAAGAACCACTCTTGTTATTAATACAATGAAACAAACAACAGCCGCATTTTCAAAATCTGTCAATTGCACCTCACTTGGTCTAAATTCTACTCTCCAACCAATTTTACTTTCTGGTGGTGGTGGCTTGAATCTCATAGTTTGCCAATTTGTTGATTGAATATTTTCAAAATGATCCGAATCTTTAGAGTTGTCTTGATGTATTTTTTCAGAGAAAAGTGATACTGGATCTCTAATAAATAGATGAGCAATATGTTGAGCCAGTAAAGGATCGATGCCGCCAGAAATTAATGCATCGTAATGTTCTTGCTCATAAATTAAAGGAATATCGTTGTATTCTGCACCATCTTCAGATCTAAATAAATAAATAAATTATTAACAGATATACATACCTACATTACATATATACTATACTTTATACTTACAAATAACAATCAATAGAATCATAACGTGATTTTGGAATTTTAACTCTCTCTTCTGGTGTTCTACAATCAACTGAGCCAGCAATAATATTCCAACGAGTATCAACATCTGCAATATATCCTCTATAAAATGGTGTTGCAGCAGTCAATGCCAACAATATTGGACATAGAGGAGTTAAATTATCATACAAAATTCTTGCCTCAGAGATATTACAAGATTGAAATGTTACTTGAAGGCAACAACAACCCATACCAAAACCCATTGCATCCATCAAAATCATATCTGGTTTTGATCCTTGTACTCCTTCGTTGAATGGTTTGGGAGTTTTTTCATCAATAAAAAGTGGTACTTGAATATCAATTTTTGAACCACGACGTTCACGAATGTTTCTAGTCAGAGTAGCAAATCTAGGATGGCCAGGAAAAATTGCTTGATCTGGAAAGAATAGAGATCTTGAAGCACTATTCTCAGGATCAGGATTATACTCTGGAAAAGTAAATGATGGACAACCAAGACGAGGAAAGTTGGCAATTGATAAAACCATTTCATTTGCTGGTAATTGCATTTGTGCTTCTTTTCTTCGTAGTTTCATATTAGCTTCAACAACATTTAAATGGAATGGTAATGCACCATAAGGAATTCCTATATAGACAAATTGTATTAAAAAAATTGTACTAATACTAAATGTTTGTTGATATATTTTTTACCTGGTGTTCCTTCAATCATATAAGCACCATATTCAGGACGCCATAAAGATTTTGCCGTTCTAAATAAAATAATAATTTATATGTTTATTTATTTTGCTATATTCTTATTATCATAATCTTTGACATACTCTGGATTTTCATTCTCAGCTTGTCTCAAAATCGGTAGAACTTCATTAAGCACGCAAAGACACTTGTGTCTTTTTATTCTCATGGTCAAATCGAACAACAATATACTCCACTTCATCTCCTAAATAAATTCAAAAAATTTAAAGTATTTAATTATTTAATCAATGTTATGATAAATCTTACCCCATTTTAATGAGTCTCCTTGTCTGTTTTTCAATCGATGATAAATATTGACAAATTGTTGAATCCCATTCGTCTTGACATGCTTTGCCCACTTTTTAGTTTCGTCCCAAGATAATGGAGAACCTTCTGATAAAAGACCCATAATATTGCCAATTAAAACTTCTTCTTGGTCCTCTCACGTTTGCTCCTCTGCTCTCTACACAAAAATATATAAAAGAATTTGAACCAATTAGCAAAAAAGATCAATATACTCTATATATATTAATGTTCGTTCTCTATTCTCTCTGGAATGTGTGCACACTGTGTGTGTATATATATTTATAGACCAATATGAAAAAACTGATGAAATACTTAGATAACTGTGATAACCTTCTACACAGCTTAGAGAGAAAGATATATATGAATGACATGACAAGACTAACTGATAAGTATTTATTATGTGTTATATAAGTATAAATAAATAAGAGATTATATATACGAGACTACACTATACTACCTTTCTGAATTGAACACAAGTTCAATATTGATCCAAATTAATTGTACATTGTCAAATACTTTTAATAATTTAGTCAGTCAGTCAAATTGGACTGGAGCTGAAAGACTTTTTTCTTCTCTTGGACTTTTCCTCAATTTTGAAAACCTTGAATTTCTCTACATGAGGCCTCCCGCAATGTTTATCTTTTCGCCTGAGCAAAATGCATATGACATAATTTCATGATTCATGACATGACATAACCAAATTATATGAAAACTCACAAATGCATTTAATCAATGAAAATTCCTTGCTCTTATGGGACTGCCATTATATCATCAATGTTCCTATCACAACATTTGACAAGAGCTAAAGGTCAACTCGTGAGCGAGTTCAATGTTGGACTGTCACAGAAAAGATAATAATAATTTTAGAAATAATTAAGTTTACTATATCTAGGCTAATTATATATATATAAATGGGCAATGAACAATCATCAAAATCAGCATATTATATTGGAGACATTGGCCAGAATAGCAGCGACCAATGTTCCAACGGCTACTACAATAGAATGACAAAAAGTGCACCACCAAATCAATTACCAGATTACAATAATAATGACATTTTGATACCAACTAATAAACAATCATCATTTTGGAGTCGACTGAGACGAAGTAGAGGAGATTCACGACAATCACGCTATACTATTTCTCCATCAACAAAACCACCTCATGAAAAAAATGCTGATGAATTTTTTCATGTACAACAACAAAATAGACCAATGACGTCAACCAGTGGATGTGACACTAATAACAATTATAAACCAGTATTAAAATCAGTACTAAGTATATTCAATAATAGAAAATTAGGTGATGTAGAACATGATATTTGTCAAATGAAACCTCAATCAACTCATGTTTACAAAATGAGTGTCAAATCCTCAGCTAAAGGAAGTAAAGCGACTGTTGCTGCTCAAAGTAGTCATAATAATAATACAAGTCAAATTATGAAAGCTAAACCTAGTAATAATAATACTAATATTTCTTCTGGTAATGGATCAAGTTGTCAAGAAATTGTTGTTGCAAAAAATAATAATAAAAATAATTCTGCTAAAAGAGCAAAAAATACTACAGAAAGCAAAAGAGAAGGAGCTAATACAACAATAACAGAGATAACTGACGCAGATGCAAATAGTGACTGTTCACCAAAAAATCTTTCGGAATCTTGTAGTGGTGGAAATAATAGTAATAAAGCTGCTAGTTGGAGAAGTTCAAGAGATTTTCATCCAAGACTACGACCATGTCCTCCTCCTGTTTATATGGATTATCGCTCAACAAATTCATCCAAAGGGAAAGGATGTCATCATCATCATCATAGCCATGGACCAATAGATAAATTAAAAAATGTTGATGTTGTTGAAGAACTTTGTTATCATGTTCCTGGCAGTAGTGGTGATGCATGTTGTGACGATGATGGAATGGAGTATTATAGCGTTTGTAATGAATGTGGTGAAATGGAACTTGTGGCTTGTCATAATAATAAATCTAAATGTCCTCCAACAAATCCAGTCACTTATACTAGAAGACAGAGATTCAATTTTGCTAATCATCATGATGATGATGATGATGGTCCACCGTATAGCCATGCTGTAAATTGTTGTTGTCCATGTTGTTCTGCTGGATTGAGAAGAGATCCAAGATGTGCTTGTCATTGTTGTGTTACAAAGGGTAAACATAGAGTTCATAATAAACATGATGAAAAGCCTGTAGGAAGGAGATCCTGATGGTGATGAAGAGGAAGATTGCCTTCATCATCATCAACATAATGAAAAAGATTCTTGTTGTGATCCCTGTGAAGTTCTTCCTTGTGAAAGTGGTATTTATTTCTTTGATGCTTGTGAGAAAAAGTTTGTCAAACAAGTTATAGCTACACCACCTGAAGAACAACCTCCACCACCAGAAGAAGAAGAATATCCAGAAGAATGTTTTGAACCACCGCCACCACCTATAATTATAAAAAAACGTAGACCAAAAAGAATTATTCAACCTGTAATTCAACCAATGATGATACCACCAGGAATGCAGCAATGTGGTGGCATGAATCAATGTGGAGGTGGAATGATGGGAGGTATGAATGGAATGCCTCTAATGATGTGTCAAGGGAATGAGCAGATGGGAATGAATCAATTATGTGGAGGTTTTGGTCAAAGTATGTTTGGTGGTATGATGCCACCAAATAATTGTTGTCTTCCTCCTGGTTGCTGTCAAATTCCACCAAATTGTTTACCACCAATGTTTCAACAACAACAACAGCAACAAGGGAAAACTAAAGATAAAAAGAAACATAAAGATAAATCAAAATCATCTAAAAAAGGGAGTAGTAAGAAAAAACGGAGTAGTGTGAATGAACAATTACCTGATATTGATGAAGAAGATGAAGAAGCAGAAGAATTATTTAATAATCCTCCGGCTTCTTCAAAAGCAAAGACTAAAAGTGGTAATGAAGCTGTTATTGATAATGAGGATGTTGATATTACTCCAGAACATAGTCAATCTAGACATAAAATTTCTAATACCAATAGTACTTGAATAAAGTATCACTTTTTAATTAGTTGAAAGATGACAGAGAGTCGTTACACTTTAAGGTTCAATTCAATAGTTAATATTTTAGTTTTGCGACTAAATTCAGCAGTGCATTTGTCTGGTATGATCATCAATGGTATTTCAAGATTAAGGCATCCATATTGTGATTCTACTATTATTACATTTTCTCCCAATTCCAAAGAGAGCTCTTCATTTTTGTCACCACTTCCATCCTATTAAAAGTATTTAAAAAAATTAGCTATTGAAGTTGTTTTTCTATAAAGAGAACTTACCTGCATAGGCACTTTAATTTCAGCACGAGCTGATGATTTTGAGTATTGAGTAATTGTATACTCTAATGGTTTCTTATTATCCAATTTTGCTTTTTTAGGTACTTCACTTGTAGCAGACGATATATTCTTTACTTCCATTTTCTTTGTAGGAACAGAAGATTTTGGTTGCTCTTTCTTCTCACTAATTTTCTTTGTAGAAACTGCTGTCATCAAAGGTTCTTCTTCATACCTTTTAAGCATATGACTAATTTCAGTATTGGGTTTAAGTTTTTTCCCTACATCTTCTTCACTTTTAGTAGTAGTCTTATAAGAACTCTTGTTGCTATTTGTTGTTTCCTCAATTACTTCAATCATTTTTTTAGAAGAAGATGATGTTGATGGTTGAAGACTACTAATAGGCTTAACTTCTCTTACAGGTTTATTTTTAACAAATTGTGGATTCAATTTTCCAAGAGCTTTTCTATTTGTCATCACTTTGTAACTATTTTTATCCAAATCTAATTTGTGTTTCTCTCCTACACCTTCTAATGCAACAATAATAAGAAATGTTTGGTGCATATCAGACACTTTGACTTTCTTTTCAAAGAAATCTGTATTGATAATAACTTCAATAGCACTACATGGCTTTCCACCTACAAGAATATAAAAAGAATGAGTTAGAAAAACATTTTCTCACTATTAATTAATATTTTACTTACTATTATCTTTCTCCGGATGCATTTCTCCAATGCTCATAGGAATAGTAAATCCTTCCATATCTTCATCAACTTCACTACTTAAGATATTTGCTAATTGCTCATCACTCAAATCAACGTCTGGCTCAGGAACATCATTTGAAATACACAGATTGACAAATACTTTCTCGTTTGTCTTGTCATTTTTTGTTTTGATGCAGAGACCTAAATTAGAGAATTTACATCACACATCAACTTTTTTCTAACAAGACGTTTGTTAATGTTAAATGTTACCTGGCTGAGGAATAATGAATTTGCATTGAGATTGAGCTGCTTTATCAATTGGAGTAATGAGTTTAGGTTCTTTAATTGAATTGCTAGAAGAACTTGGGCCTGCCAATTCCTAATTAATACAAAAACGATTATTTAATNGAGATTGAGCTGCTTTATCAATTGGAGTAATGAGTTTAGGTTCTTTAATTGAATTGCTAGAAGAACTTGGGCCTGCCAATTCCTAATTAATACAAAAACGATTATTTAATTAATGACAATTTCCCTTAAGAAGTGTAGAGGTATACAATTTTTGTTTATCAAACTTACGTCTGATTCCAGATGCGACAGACGAAGATTCTTAGCAAAAATTGACTCATCGACATCTAGAAAGTTACTCATAATGATGACAAGGAATTACAACAATTAAATGAACTGGAAAATCACTGAATTTGTTATTTTTTATTGATCAAACTGAAATTCTGCTTTTCTGCACTTCTTCTTGAGAATGAGAATTGATTCCCGCTAAAATTGTCATGCTCTCAATTCTCAATAATGCTTTCTAGAAATCTTTGTTGACAAAAAAACATTTTTAGATTACGTAAAATCTTTAATTGTTTATTACCAAATAAATGGCATATTAATTAGTAAATAGTAAATGCATTTGAACATGGAATATATGGAATATAAATACTAAAAATTATTCATCTTGATCTTCAATATCGGAATCATCATCTAAATACTCTTGATTATCTTTGGACTGTGACTCTCCTGACCAAGATTGAAGAATGGCTTTAGTTTCTGAATCATTACAAAGATCAATTGCTCGTTCTCCTTCTTTATTCTTGATCATCGGATCTGCTCCAGACTCTAATAAAAATTTGACACAGACAGATAATCCTTTTGAGGCACTGATATGTAATGGCGTGTCACCAACTTTGTTCTATATTGCAATAAGGACAAGATTTTATTATTAAAAAGATCTTATAGAAGAAGACTGTGCTATGATTTTATATATATACTTACTTGTGCATTTAAATATTCTTTTGTACTTGATTTGGATTTCGATGTATTAATCAGTTGTTTGACACATTCATAGTGAAGTTCTGTCCCACCTCGCGCTCTATAAAAAAGAAAACATTAAAGATATCTTGTCATAATTAAGTATTCTCTGTAAATAAATACTTACGCATAATGTAATGGAATTGAACCTATAATAAAACATTATTAAAGTTATCGAAGTTTTCTATATAAGAATTTATGATTCTTGAGATAAATTAATTACCAGACGCATCAATACTTGTTGGACTAACTCCATTTTTGATACACTCTTTTAAGAAATCTATATTTCCTCTTCTTGCAGCCTAAATAATATAAAACACAATTTTTAAACAATTCTACCTTCTCTTAAATTATTATTATATAACTTACATCATGAACTGGATAGTCATATGTATCCATTTTAAGCTCCACTATAATATAATATTTTTTATAATGTCATAAGTGATTTCCTCAATTATTAATTTTAGATTTTAAACCATAATTTGAAGGTATTAGTCCACTTTTCATTCCACATCTAGCTTTCCACCAACTAGAATCTTTTGCTTGGTCTACAAGGTATAACAAATCTCCTTCATTAAATGACAATTCATCTTCCTACAAAACAATATTATATAAACAGAGCAGTGGCATATTATTAATTGCTATTATTAATTATTATTATATATTGTTAATTACTTGTTGTGCTACATATCCATACAGTGCCCGTACAACTGTGATTTTTCCTGTAGTTAATTAATATTTTAATTAATTAGTTTTGTTAATTAATAAAATTCTACGTGCATCCATAAAGACGCTATCTCTCAAAAGTCATATAGCCCCATTCGACAATTCTATTTGAAACTCAAAAGACTTTTTTAAAGGAGCAAAGTTTTCTATCATCAAAAAAACTGACCTGGTTTTGGAGCAATTTTCGGTGGAACCGGTTTTGCCATTTTAGTTGTTGACAATGTTGTCACCAGCGTCAATGTTTAGAAGGACTTTTGTTAGCAGTTACCAGTCAATTTGTTGGGTTTGCTATCGGAATTATGGAAGAAAAGTCACACCTGTTTGTAAGTATAACACACTATCATATGTTTTTTTACTAATGAGTCAGAAGAGAGGATGTGGTTTAAAGATATAAGATATAATATATGTTGTTTGCATGTGACAACATTGTAATTTTGTAATGACTAATATAATAATGTGATATGAGTTTTTTACTATATATAGACGAGCCACCAACTAGAAGAACCAAAACTTCACTAAAAGATGATGTGGTGTATAATGATGGGAAAGAGAAGGAAGAATTTTTAAAATATCAAATGCATTTCTTGAACTTGTCTCATGGCATAGAACCAGAACCAACTTATGAAGCTTTTGCTGAATTGAAACAAGATGTTGCAACGTAATATATAATTTACTATATATTTGATATTATAATTTAATTTGTCTTATATATTCTTCTTTTTATGTGTATATAGTAATAGAACTCAAATGAAAAAGAAATTGAAACTCGTCAGAACCATTAGAAAACATTTTCCTCAACCACCAGAAATGAATCTTTTAACCTGGGCAGAAAAAGAGCAGATTCGCTATTTACATCAAACCAATCCCGAAGAATGGAGTCCAGAAGCTATAGCAGATTCATTTCCAATTACACCTCCTGGCGTAGAAAAATTACTTCGTTCTCAATTTAAAGCTAGAAATGTTCAAGAAATTACACATCATGATCAACTAGTTATAGATCGTATTAATAGAATTAAGTCAGGAGAAATTGCATTGAGTCCAGAATTAAAAGCTAAAATGGAGATCCGAGAGAAAATTCCGATCAACCCTGGAAAAGTATCTAAACAACTTGCTTTCAAAATTAAAGCTGAAGCTATGAAACCATTAGGAGAATTTGCTCAGTTGGTTGCATCACCTTCTAAATTACAACAGCAACAAGAATCTACAAGAACTATGACAGAGCTTCCAACAATAATGACAACTCGTTCTTCCAAAAGAGACTCTAGACTAAAATCACAATCTCCTATGACATTATCAGACTTTGAGTCTCAAGTCAAATCTTCATCTAATGAGAAATTATTACCTAAAGATGTTCAACATTTACTTGAAATCAATAATCCTGTACCTTCAAAACGATCATCTTCTAAGGATGTAGTCAAAACTTCTGTAGCTGAAGAAGACTATTTAAATTTTGGAACAATTTCAAAGTACAAGACGAGAGAACCAAATTCTGCAATTAAGTATGAAGAGGATGAAGACAGAGCTTCCAACAATAATGACAACTCGTTCTTCCAAAAGAGACTCTAGACTAAAATCACAATCTCCTATGACATTATCAGACTTTGAGTCTCAAGTCAAATCTTCATCTAATGAAAAATTATTACCTAAAGATGTTCAACATTTACTTGAAATCAATAATCCTGTACCTCCAACAAAATCATCTTCTAAGGATGTGTTTAAAACTTCTGTAGCTGAAGAAGACTATTTAAATTTTGGAACAATTTCAAAGTACAAGACGAGAGAACCAAATTCTGCAATTAAGTATGAAGAGGATGAAGCATATGTATATGAACCCACAGCTGGCTACCAAGTAAGTCAAAATACATTTAAAATTAATTAATTATTAATTATTGTCTTTTTTTGTAATACAGAAACCTCACTCTGTTGATCTACCAAAATTCCATATTGATATTCCTACAGATGTTGTGAAGAGTGGTGCTGTTTATAAAGTTGGAAATAGTTATTATGACGAAAATGGTGATTTTTTGTATCGTGTCATATAACTTTTTGCAATAAATAAGTTTATATTTACAAGAAATTGAAGAAATGTATTCATAGGATTTCTCAGATGCATTTTTTTATAAAAATACCCGGTGAAAGTTGAAGAGAGAAAGTAGATGCGCATATCAATTTCTCCAGTGGCTTATATAGAGATTCGGTTTTCTGCTCATCATCCGATACAATGACGTAGAGAGATGACTCCAAGGCCCTATGATATATACTTACTATATGTATATACAAGTTGAATGGTGACGATTTACAATTTGGATCCTTTTAAAAAGGATCCATGATCTCGTTCAAAAATTGACAACTAGCAAGTTCAACTAATAATAATGAAGATAATCAATTTAGCCCTTTTTTCTTGTATTATTTTCTGTGCACTAGTAGAAATTGATCCTTTTAAAAAGGATCCATGATCTCGTTCAAAAATTGACAACTAGCAAGTTCAACTAATAATAATGAAGATAATCAATTTAGCCCTTTTTTCTTGTATTATTTTCTGTGCAATAGTAGAAATTGTTGAAGGTAATAAATTACAAAGACCGACACCACTAAATACTCCTAAACCATCAACTTCAAATAAAATCAATACCAAAGTTAGTAAAGCTCCACGTTCTAATAATTATGAGAGTGAAAGATATGATGAGTCTATCAACGAGTATTTAACACAGAGAACATGTTGGTGGAATGAAATGTGTAAAGAAGGTAAATTATTATAAAAGTTTATTTATATTTATATGATGTTTTAATTATTATTATATTTTTCTTTAGAATTCAGTTCAAAGTTTAAATGCCGTTGTCCTCTCTGGTCATATTGCTCTTCACCTGGAAGATATTACAATGCTTTCTGTACAATGTCTGGAGCTGGATATTTGTGGCAACAACCCAAAAATAATGGCATACCTTATTACAAACGGCCGTACAAACTCAAAAATAGAATTTCAAGAAAATAAAATATTTCATCTCTAGAGTCTTCAGGCAAGACGAATATGCAGTGCTCACAAATTCTACTAATAAATACTGTGTAAAAATGTAATGTAATAATTTAGACATATATACTATAATAGTACAATTGTTGTAATTACATAATATATAATGACAAATCCTACCTGAGCTTAGATCGTTGAAGTTATAACTTATTGTATGTAATCTTTAGCTAAAAAAATACCTTGTTGAACAAATTAAATTATAGTCACAAAAAAAAGAAAGTAAAACACAAAAATTTGAGACCTGATTCTCAGAGATGCCAAAAAGTCAACAATTACCAACTTAAAAAGTCAAAGTACAATAATATAATTCTTGTCTCAATTATACTACATTCTAGTGATATATAAGTATATGTAGCCTTATATTAATTTGTTCATTTAAATAGTATGTGTTTGTTCAAAATGTACACTGAGTAAAAAAATTGGGTGCTATTATTATGTTGATATTGTTATTACAAAAATGTAATTTACACGTGCCAAATAGCGTACTTCTTAAAGGTGTTCTTATTACATAGACCAGAAAAAACTTTGTTATTTGTTACTCTTCTAGTATATAATAATTATATCAGCAATAAAACATATTATAAAAACTTATGGCATCACTATAAAACACTCTCTATCTTTTTTCATTTACTTTCTATTTACCTACTCTGCCTGTTTCTCTTGGAAAAAAATAATTGGATAAAATTTAATTAGTCACAGCATAGAACCCTTCCTTCCATCTCTTTACAATTTCAAAGAATTATACTTACACTAATGTATATTTTATTACATTCTTTTGCATTAGGAGCAACAGTATAACATATATCAAGATACAAGATCGATTTCTCTCATTTACGTCACAGTACTAGAAACAGAAATATACATCTCTATCTCTCCTATCCTTGGAGTTTCATATATTATACGTAAACCCACAGGAACCATACTACTACAAAAGTACAAATGTGTATCTCACAAATAATTGTAAAAACTCATTATTTTTGTTCTCCTAAATTTTAGATCATACTTCATTACATAACCCTATCATTTATTCATGCTTCAACATACTTTTATATAACTTTTACTTAAACTTGTAAGCCTCACGCTAGTATTTCAGAATTTCCCTTCACTTCTATACTACTGTAGCATAGAGAGAGAAAGCTCACCCGTATTACAACTTTTCTCTAGAGACTTTCCCTAACTACAACCTTTCCATCAAGAAGCCTTCCACTGCTATATAGTATAGCCAAGTCAAGTGCTATATATATATAGCATATATATATATATATAGCTTTCGGTTTCCAAAGTGTGATAGTGTTGAATCCTTTTCCTGTTTTTACTCTTCACATCACCCAGCAATACTATATTGCTACATACAGTTGTACTCAACTCATACTTTACAACATTATAGCACTCTGGAACTGGTAACAAGTTTAGGAAAATCAATTCTTATGGAGTTGCGTCGTTTTATTCCCTTTCCTCTCTCACGATGAACAATGTATTTACTATAAGCTCTACTTTCTCCATTATAAGGAACATACATAGTCATTAGAGAGAAGGTTGACTATAAGAGAGACTTTAGTTAAAAGGCTTATATATATGGCATAGGAGCTATATAAGCTTATTGAAAGCTGTGGAGTAAGTTGTGACTATCTCTCTCTCACGTCATACTATATAATATAGACTACCCCCGCATTTTTCTCCAATCTGTCCTCTTCTCCTTTCACCATCATATACCATTTGCTACTACTTTCTCAAAGAAAGTTTTTGAGTCTTTGGAAATTCTCAACAGCTGTGAAAGTCGCACTTGGAATTCCTTTTCATAGACTCTTTCTATACTGTATTGACTCTCTTATCGTGTTTGACGCATCTTTGTATGAGTCTCTCTCTTCTGACTTGATATATTATATAGAGAAATCACATCGGTTTATTTTTTCTCAGTTTTGTCAAGTGAAATAAAATCTCACACTTTCTTACAAGTTTATCTAGCAACACCTTCAAAAGTAGATTTTTTTATAAGTTTGCATAGTGCTTATAAAAATGAGTGATGCTACATCTTATTTCTCATATTTTATTTACTCGTTGAGTTTATTTTTAATTGTGAGTGCAAACTCTTTGGATTATCATGGTGCCGAAGAAAATATTCGAGCTTTACTCAAACGTCAATTTGATGAGAAGGTATCGTATATTACTATACATTTTTAAGAGCATATTTTATGAAGCATATGTCAGTCACTATGTATAATATAAATATTTAATTGAATCTCTAATGAATAATTCAATTGTCAGAGTTCTACTCTATATATTTATTGAATGAGATCAGAGAGTATCAAATGCGACTCTGGGAATGTAGT
>VCNE01002484.1:0-10041 GCA_009869805.1 Oncopodura yosiiana
GCATACCTTCTGGCTTTTTCTTTCCATTTGTAGAACCAGTGTAAACCCATACACTTAAGTCAAAGCCAATTGCCCAAACACTTCCATTAGTTGCACTCTCTATTTTATAAAAATGGCCAGGAATAGAATGTGTGACAAATTCTATTTGTTTATTATCTTCTGTACCACATTTAGGATCATATCTAAGAAAAAAGAGCATTAGTCAAAAAGTCATTTGATTAGAATAAACTTGTCATTTCAATGTATAAACTTACTTGATACTTGAGACAGACACATCACCATGTACAGTAAGACTTGAAATTAAACGACAATTAACTCGATGTTTATAACTGTAAATAAACTTATGCTTTGCAATGACAGTTGTGATTAAATGTGTGTCTGTACATTGAATAGAAATAGTATAAGATAAACTAGGTTGAAAAGGAAATACACCATCTCTTTCTTCAATTTGCCATTCTCCTTTTGATTTTGTATTACGAACAACTTGCTTAATAGGTAGTCTTGGATTAAAATGAAATGGTATAACGTCTCGTCCTTCTAAATCAATTGAAAATTTTTCTGCATCTTGACTAAGAGTTATATCTATACGAACTTCACTTCCAGGTTGAAAACCTTTAACAAATGGATGATGAAATTTTAAATTTTCACCTTCTTTTGGTGTAATCAATTCAACTTCTGTTGGTGTATCCACCATTTTAACTTGTCCAGCTACATGTACTTCACCAGATACTGTTGTTAACCACACATTAGCCCATTTGAATTGCTCTTGTGGTTTAAATGACAATTCAACTAGTGCTAATCTCCATTCTTCAAAATCTTTTTCATTTGGAAATTTAAATGAAACAAAATCTGCAGCTCCAGAATCAAAAAAATTTCTAATTCTTAAAATAAAACAACATGTAATATCTGCTGACATCATTACGCTTAGTATATCTTGAACAGAACACATCCATGTTGATTGTAGATTTTTATGAAATACAAGTGTATCATTATTTGATATTTCTAATTGTCCATATAATGTCCAACTTCCTTCTTTTCCATGATGAAGCATTTTTGCACGAACAGCTTTACTCCATGTTGATGCTGATGATTCAATGGCATCAGGATATTGAAAGTTTCTACTTTCTAAATTCAAATTCTGAAGACCATTTAATATTTCTTCTCTCCATGGACCAATTTCCATATGTTCATCAGTAGTATTAGATTTTAAACAAGAAGCATTTGCACCATCAATCCAACAAAGTAATATATTATCTCCTCCTCCTCCTGCTTCATCATTAATTGGAATTGCACGTGGAATATCTGGCTTTATTGAAATTGTTGATTCACCTCCACTACTATCAACTGAATCAATTGATTCTGCACCAGAAGATTTAACACTGACAGTATCCCATGATACACGAGGAAATGCTAATCTCCAACCTGTAATCAATATGAGATCAGATTTATTAATTATTCTTATTATTACTTGTAAAACAACTTTAAATAATTTACCTTGCCCATGTCTTTGATCTTTTGTTACACCAAATCTTGTAAATATAGTATTACCGTTGTCTTCATCATTTAATGCTAATACAACCATATCAGTTGAACTAACAGATATTGATTTAAATTTATTTGGTATTTCACTCCATTCAAAAACTCCTTTTTCTAATGCTGTACTTAATTCACCTTTGAGAGCAAAACATTTTCTATCTCTTGTTAAACACCAAAATGATTCAGTTCCAGCAGATACTTGTAAAAGTCCTACTCCTACATTTGGTCCTTTAACTTCAGCCCAATCATTACCAATTAAATTATGAGGTGTAAGTCCAGTTCTATAGACACAAGTACCTCCCCATGTCACAATGAATGGTGTTCCATTTGATGAAACTGTTACTTGACATCCTTCTAGTCCTTTTCTAATTGGTACATGTATCCAACTACTTCCTTCTGGATTAGTTAATGTAACATTATTTCGAAAATATACTTGTCCTACAATACTTATAGCCCATACACAACTTAATGAATGTGATATTCCAAAACTTCCAACAGCAATATCAATAAATGGTTCTTGTGTATGATCTTTATGAAGTCCTTCAATTCTATTCCATCTATTAGTACCAACATATTTTCGATAACGATATAATAAACGTCTTCGAACACATGAATTCCATGATTTTTCTGGGCTATAATGAGCTGGAAAATCTATAGCATAAGTCCAACATTCTCTATCTGGTAATAATTGATTCTCAAATGTATTTTCAAGTTTCCAATCATTTGTTTCCCATTGCCAAGATATTGAAGGACAATCAATGTTTTTACTTCTTTCTTCAGTTCCTTCAGCATTACTAAAACGTGGTCTATCAGTTGGAAGAAGTGTATCACAAAATGATTCAATAGGATTCCAACGTTGATTTTCATATATTTCTTCTCGTACTCTAATTGGAATATCACGTCTTGGAACATAGACGTGAACTTGGTGGTCTGAAGATATACCCCATAAAACTTTACTACCAGAACTTGAAGCTAGTCTTTTTAAATCTACTCGAGTAGGATTTGGTAAAAGTGTAAAATTTTTATTTTCTCTATCCTGAGAATTTATATACCAAACTTTTCCATTATGATCTATTCCATATATACGATCCATTGAGTCTTGCTGGTCGTAGTGAGACATACTTGACAATGACATTGCCATTTTTCCAAAAAAAAGATCTGGAGAAATTAAATTAGCACAGGTGAATTCAGAGGAATGCATGCACAATGTGTATAAAGTTTACAATAGTTTACAATACACTGTAACACACCTTCAATTTGTTATGAGAGGATATCAGATTCTGATTACTCAGCTGTCAATGTGGGTGGATGAGTCATCTGTCATCTGTAATATTGCAAAGTTTAATTATCTTTAATGAAGAGAGAGATAGCGAACTTAATCATGTGATAATGACAAATAAACAGGTTAACAAGTTGTGACATTATACTTACTTGATCACACGCATAACATCTCACTTTGTCACATGATATCATGTCTAATTAGTAATTACTGGAATGATAATGACATTTAATTAGTCAAATAAGGTTTTTATTATTCATGACCTTGTTTTATTTACAAAATTTTTATCATATGGTTTTGAAAAACCCTCAAAGTTTGACAGTGGGGTTTAATGATATTCTTCCCGCAATTTCAATGCGTCTATTTTGTGTTTATTATTATTTCCGCCAGATTTGGAAGTGGTAGTAAAATAAAAAAAAACGGTCAAGTCAGGAAGAAGACGCACACTAATTTGTTGTCCAAATTAATAAGTTAATTAACAAATTACACTTCGCCGGTTGTATAACATTTTGTTTCTACAGTTAGTCTCTACTTTCTAAAAAGGTTGGTAAGCTTTATTTTTGATTTTTTATATCATATTTTTCTTTTGAATGTAAGGGTGACATTTTCTTGGTTTTCATCGTGTGTGGCGAATCATCGGTGAATGTTAAATATCGTTAATTATTTTACTTTGCAGGTCAAGACAATGGCACGAGGAAAGCGAGGTCGTTCAAGTTCTTCAAAAAAGTCTGCTAAAGCTGTCAAAGAAGTTGTTGAATCTGATGTAGAAGAAGATGAACAAGTTTTGGATAATGAAACAAATGGTACAGGACATGATGAGCAGGATGATGAAGTTGTAGAGTCTGGTAAAAAATCAAGTGGTGGAAAGAAACGAGCTGCTGCTGAAGATGACGATGATGAAGAAGAAGAAAAAGATGAACCATCTCCTAAGAAATCTCGTAAATCTAAAGGTGGAAAGAAAGGAGCAAAGGCAGGAAGAGGAAGACCATCTAAATCTACTGCTTCAAAGAAGAGTGTTGATAAGGGGAAAGCTGCTAAAAAAGAAGAAAGTAGTGAAGAAGAAGAAGAGGAAGGAGATTATGAGGTATATACAGAGAAAAAAATCTTGATTTAGCAAAAACCTGCAATTTTTTAAATCTTTAATATATAATTTTAGGTTGAAAGAATCTTGGATGTACATTATCATAAAAATGGGGATCGTGAGTTTCACATCAAGTGGAAAGGCTATTCAATGAAGGAGTCAACTTGGGAACCTGAGGTATTTTATAGCTCATTCCATTTCTTTGAGAGATTTTAGAACTCATCTCAAAAATAATTCTCAATCTTTAGGCCAACTTAACATGTGATGATCTTGTGCAAGCTTTTATGGATAAAGTGGAAAAAGTAAGTTGAAATAAGATTATTTTAATTTAAAAAGCTACAAGCTATATTTAGTCCACTTTTTGATTTTTTTCCTTTTTTTAAATTGTTTTTAGTCACTTTCTGATATATACTCCCATATTTTTTTGCTATTTACTTTTCCTATAATGCCTTCTACTTAATTTTATAAAAAGATACATATATGAATTGAATTATCAAAGAGTGATAATAGAAGATTATGTTTTTATTGGCTTTTCATAGCGGCGGTGTTGTTTATAAAAAAAGATAACTAATTATTAATATTTGATTTTAATAAAACTTAAGTTGAAAGAGACATCTGAAAAGGAGTTAAGAGTTGCGCCTAAGCAGACTAATCGTTATATGGACAGTAATAGAAACAAAGGCGTAAGAAGCTCGAAGCGGCATTCTAAGACAGCCAGGTGATCAATTTATTCTACAAAATGTATACTTACATGAATCTTGTATGTATATTTATTAAAACCAAAGAAAAAAATGTAGAAAAAATTGTATTTACTTTCTGCTTGGGTTCAACAACTTCCTTGCAATATATGCTTTTAATAAAACTCTTCCTGTGTCTCTTTAATATTATCCTTGCTTGCTAAAAAAAAATCATCCCTTCGTTTATTCTTCCTGTTTTATACTCACCTTTCCTTTGTACGCTGTTGTTTGAATGAATTTTTGCACAAAGGAATGTTAAATGTCAAAATACTCAATTAATTTTTTGTATTTTCTTATATTTTTCAGAGTGACTTATCACGATCAGGAGTAAAAATCACAAGAGTAAGAAGTAGTGGAGTAGGAATAGGAGCAGTAAGAGATGTAAGAATAAGAAAACCAACAGCAAAAATTAAAGAGATTTTGGAAGAAAAGCAATTAAAATTAGGCCAAACAACAAAATCATCATCTACAGCAGCATCAAAAAATATTAAACAAATTGCAGAAAAAACTATAAAGAAAAAAGCTAAGGTTCATAATATTAGTGGTAGTAGTAGTTCTAGTAGTAATAATAGTTTTAGTAGTAGTAGTAATAAATCATCCAGTCGAACTTCTCCAAAATCACAACGGACAAGTACCAGTGGTGGGAAGAAAACATCAAAATTTTCTAATATTTCTGGTGGTGTAAAAGTAGTTTGTAGTGGCATTGCCCTTTCTGCAGCAGCAGCTGCACTCCTGTACACTAATCCAAATACTTTAGATTGGGTTACAACAAGTTTTAATGAGAGTTCCTTAGAAGCTAAGCGTCTTTTGAGTACATTAGGAGTTATGTAAATAGTGCTGCTTCAGAATTTCTATTTACTATACAAATAATATAATATATCTATAGTACAAGAATCGTCGAATGGTAATATAATAGTATCAATAATATAAAAAATAAATAAAAACAATCTCTCATCAAGTGTTATATATAAAATGTCCTAAGAAAGAATATATTATGTGTGTGCAATTTGATTTACAAAGATTGACGTAGTAAGTAATAGATCTCTTCTTATTATCTTACTGTTTTTTTCTTGTTGAAATATGTTTAGAAAATTAATTATTGTATGAATGATATTAATAAGACTGTATACATTTTAAGAATATTCCTATTATACATCATAATAGAATCTTATATTTGTTGTTGCTGTCTCGTTTTGTATATAATTTAATATTGATAAAAAAAGATTATTACATTGATTCAATAAATATTATTACTACTACATTACAATATATAGAAATTTATATCACAAAGTTTTGGTAATTACTATTGTCACATTATTATTCTCATCTAAATCAGTATGCCAATCAATATTTAATCCAACAATTAACATAATATCTAAATCAGGATCAGGATCTGGATAAGGTTTAGCATCTTCAATACTAGGATGTATTGTAACAGTAACGTTTTGCATTGTTGAAGTTGGCCAACCAAGAATTTTTACAGCGTCAATTTTAGTTGACATAAGTTGATCGTCTGGTTTAGGAAATTTACAAATTGTACAACTAATTGTAATGGCAATTGATGTATTTGATATTGGAGCAATGTGGAAATTAAGTAGATCAAATTCTTCTTTACTAATTGTATCTAGTGATATTCCATCATCAAGATAAAGGTGACCACTAGCATTATAAGAGTCCGGTAGTAAAGCTATCATTAATGTATAATTTCCACTTCTCGTTTCAGTTATAGTTCTTCCTTTAGGATTTTGTAAAGTAGGTAGAATGTAGCCAGCTCTAATAAACAATATTGTTTGTTCCATTGTAGCCATTACTAAATTGAAACCTCCTGAAGTATGATTTGACCACGCTGTATAACCTTGATATAATTCATACCAAGTACCCTTCGGAAAATATGCTTGTCTTCTTATTCCTGCAGAGACCATTGGAGCTGCCATTATTGCTTCTCCTATCATAAATTGATCTACAAGGCTAAAAGTTACATTAAGTTCACACTGTTGTGAAGGATCTTCTTTTTCTTCTTCTTCTTCTTCTTCTGATGATGATGAGCAGTCATGAAAATGAAATGAAACTGGACGAACCGGTGGAATAAATGTTGTTTCATAATAGTCATAAAATAATGTATAATAATATGGTGCATAAATATATCTCAATTCCAAACTTGACATTACATAAGATTGATGCCCACGATTCATTCCAAGTATACCAGTTGTTACATTATTAAACTTTTCATAAGTATTACGAGCAAATGGTAATAGGAAACCTAATTGAAACCATCGAACACATAAATCTTCATTATATCTTGTAGTAATTGATGGAATATGAGAGCCACAAATTGGCGTACTTTGAAATGGAGTTAGAGCAAAATTTCTAATAATATGAGCTACACTTTCGCGAAGTCCGTTCCATGTAAATGGAGTTTCCATTCCATTAGAAAATCTATTATAAGCTAATGACTCTGACCAAATTGATGATCCAGAAATAACCATTCTTTCATTTTTTCTCATATTCTCTGATATTAGAATATAACTATTCAACAATTCCATAGCTTGTTGTCCATAAGAGTTGTGAACTTCTAAATGTTTTAATGTATGATTATTATGAAATGTATTGGGACATAAAGATGCCCATGTTTCATTTCCCCATTCAGATGCAGAATGCATTAGCAATGCTGCCAATTTTGTTGACTCTCGAGTTCCATTACAGGTGAAAGAGACATTATCATTTTTTGGAGTATTATCAATATAAACTAAACCAGAAGTAAATTCTAGTAAATCCATCTTTTGATTTATAAGCCAATGAGAAAATTCCAAAGTTTTAAATACATCAGGATAAACAACAGATTCATTATTCCAACTTCCAATGAATGGAAGTGATGAACTGTTTAAAACCAAAATATCTTTTAAGACTTCGGGCAAATAAACTCTTGTGGGCATTGTCAACTTTTGTGTTAATAAAATTTTCTTTGAAGAATTATTAATTATGTAATCAATAAGTTCTTCCAATATAATTTCATCTTTTGAGTATTTAGTTGAGTCTACTTCAAATGGATATCTTAAATCTTCATCAATACAATCAGAATCATAACGAATTTCATTTGAAATGTCAAATTCTTCTTCGTCTTCTTCTTCTTCTGCAGGATTCAAGGTATATATTTGATTTCTTGTATCTGTAGCGTTGTCTGTTTTGCGACATAAATGTAAGCCAAGTGACCAATAAGGAGGTAATTGATATGATGATGATTGTTGTGCTTTAGATTGTAAATAATTTCGTAATTGTTTCAATACATCAGTTTGTGTTGGTCCAATAAAGAATTGAAGAGTTACTCCAGGTTGAGAACTTTCAAAATGAAATAAAATCCCTGGAGCTTGAACTACTTGTGTCATAAATGGAAGTGAAGAGTCAATTAGTACACCATGCCATTTTCCTGATTTCTCAAGGGACATGTAGAAAGGAAGCTCAGCATTTTCAAAATTATTTACTACTCCATAAGTAACTGTGCTTCTAGAAGATATTCCTTCTCCACCTGCGTTAGTTAGAATTGAAAGTAATAAAAGCATTATGTAGATCTATAGGTTAACGACTAACCTTTTAATCCATAAAAATATTTAGTAGGCAGAGCAGTAGAAAAAGAAATAAAATCAGAGTAACTATGAAGTGGACCAAGTTTTGTATCAAATAGTGTCTCATTTTGCTCTAACGATGAACGAATGATTCTAAAATAGAAATAGCCATCTTTATCAGCATACTCAACATACAAAGGTCCTTGAGTGTCAATAATATCCTTATTTAAAGGAGGAGAAAACTTGTCAGGATTATAAATACTAATTGACAATCGTTCTCTTGATTTCCATTGGTAAGTTATTTGTAATGGCGACATTAGCTCAACAAGATCTGCATTTGGACTTCCTTTTAAATGAGTTGATGATGAATGATATGATGATATTTCTGCCATTGTATATTGATAGGCTGAAGGAAAATGAATGATAGCACTGGAAAGGAAGAGTGCTATTATTTTCAAAACAACATTTGGCTGCAATACAATCTCTTTCACTTGTAATTCCAACATTATTAATTAGACATTGAAATCTGAAAATATAAAGAAGAAAGGTTTTGTTTTTATTTAAAGGATAAATTAATAAATTGTTTATTTTACTACCTTGCATCTTCTTTAATAAAACAACTTCCATAAATATCCGGCTCTCTTCCATCGCCTTTAACAAAATGTATCAAAACTGGAATTCCAATACCAATAATGATAGCAAATATCAATCCATAAAGTATTCTTGCTCGAGTATCATAAAGAAGATAGTTCCACCATCGAAGTTCTTTCTTGGAATTGTCACCTACAAGATGTACCTCATCATTAAATGTATTAGAATTACGACGAGAATCTAATATTGGTGACGGTGGTGTCACTGTTAGCTTTACCATTATGTTAAATCTGACTAACTAACCTACACTAAAATAAATTTCCTGATGACAAGGCTAATATATCACAACTTGAATTAAATTCTTCATATCTAAATCCATAGGATTAATTGAGGATTTTTGTATACTGACATTGATATGGAACTTTTACTAAATTTTGTTTATTATTTTCATTCATTGAATTATTAAATGTATCATATACTCTTATCTAAATTCATATTTAATGTTTGCATAAAATATTTGATGTAGCAGTTAAGTAGTATACATCATATTTCAATTAGTGCTAATTGATTTGATATAGTTTTTATCAACTTACGATTGAAGCCATATCCATATGGATTATCTTTTATTGTTTCTTCATAACGTTCCAATTCTTCATCATTCACTCCTCCTTCATTTTCTAACAAGCTAGAATTTTTTGCACCCATATTTTCAATGCAATTTTGGCAAATACTTGATATAAAAGATAGGAAAAGTATGCTATATTACATTTTAGGATGACAAGATATATGAGAATACGTCATATATAGTGATAAGAAGAGGAATGCATATACCCTTGTGTTTAATTGATAAAAATTAAAGGTTATAGATATACTATTTAGATTACAAGTGTTCATTTCTATTTAAAAAAATGATGCATTATGTTTTCTGATTTTATGTTGTATTCTGGGACCATTTCTACATATTTGGCTTCCTTAGAGTTTTATCTTTTTATTATTATCTCTTATATATCTATTTTCTTCCATTTCAGTGTTGCGGCACAGTCTTCTTTTATGTATATCGAAAAAGAGCAAATAACTAACTGTAGATTTCTTCTACTTTGTTTTGCAATATTGCAGAATGAATAAACTGATACCGCAAAATGAACAGCTAAAGCCTTATTTTTAAATGCACTGCATGGCTTCTGACTAATGATTTATTTACAGTATTAATACATTATATCAAATTAAATAAACTATTGGTGACTTTTGACTTTATGT
>VCNE01002485.1:0-10335 GCA_009869805.1 Oncopodura yosiiana
CTTAAACCTCAAACTACAGAACCAATAATAATTATTCATGCTGTTAATCAGAGTGAGACTGCTAATTGTAACAAGGTAAATGAATCTACTAGTCAAAATAGCAAAAAGAATAAGAAAAAGAATAATAAGAGTAAGGTCGACGAGGAAAAGAAAAAGTTAGCTTTGAAATGTCAGTTAGAAAAACAACAGAGACTAAAACAATTATTTAATTATTTTGCAACTTACAGAGAGGCAACTTTATATATAATCTACACAAATGAACTTGTAAGGTATCATTTAGTTCCACTTGGTTTTGTATTCTTTTTACTTTCAGTTTTATTAAATTATGCTACTATTGCGACAATGTTTATTTTACCAATTAACATATATATTGTAGCTCCTGCAGGCGCAGTTTTTGTTAATTTGACTATAACCCTTGCATTTATTTATGCATTAAAAGTATATAATCTATCTGTAAATGGTCGTCATATGTTAATGTATGCAAAAATTGGAGATAAATATACAAGAAGAGTGGCAAGATCTTTTCAAATTTTGAAGCTAAAGGGAGGTGATGTGATGAATGCAGAACCGAAAGCTAAAAGATTGACTACTGAGTTAATTATATATTATTCTATTACTTTACTTATTTCTGTTCCATTGAAAAATCATGATAAAATGTATAGCTTTTTTAGTCTGTAAGTTGTAGAGGAGTCTCATGTTAGTAAATTAGGTATTAGTGATGAACTAGTTTCATGGATGTATTCAAATGCTATATTAAAAATAACAATAAATAAACAAATAATTAAATTGGAATAAATAGACAATACTATATAGAGGTTGGCTGTCTAGTTGCTGAGTCTACGATATACATATATATTACTTATCTATGAATATATTAACTATCTATATATTATCTATTCTATATTGTATGATTGTATATGTATAAATGTTTGAGTTGAGAGAAGAGAAGTTGAGAGTCGTCGTTGAGTTGTCGAGTAATAAACATCAAGTCCTGTATATAATAAATATACTTTAGTCTCTATCGTCTATTTACTGCATGGGCAAAAGTGTTGTTGATTCTCACCATTGTCATCATCTCATATAATTGGACATGGACCACTGTTCTTTCATTGGACGAAGAGTGGACTCACGCAGAAGTTTGGATCAGGTTAAGTGCTTTAGAGTATAAGTAAACCTTCGTTTACTCCAATATACTCAACTAAAAGGAACGTCTAATAGCAGCGTTACCACAAAGTTTCTTAAATATTGGTCAAGCCACAAAAAGCTTACATACCAGAAACTTTCACCATTCACTGTTCCATAACAAGTCACAACTTTCTCATTTTTTTCATCAGAGTCTCATGTTAGTAAATTAGGTATTAGTGATGAACTAGTTTCATGGATGTATTCAAATGCTATATTAAAAATAACAATAAATAAACAAATAATTAAATTGGAATAAATAGACAATACTCAACTAAAAGGAATGTCTAATAGCAGCGTTACCACTAAGTTTCTTAAATATTGGTCAAGCCACAAAAAGCTTACATACCAGAAACTTTCACCATTCACTGTTCCATAACAAGTCACAACTTTCTCATTTTTTTCATCTCTTTGATCACCATCATACTGTCTATATCCTTATACTTTTTTGACTTCAAAGACTTTTCATCTTACTTCCAAAGACATTGAAAATATTTGACTGGAGGGAACTAATATACTTTTCTACTTGTCTACTATAGAAGGAAAAGAATATGAGTTTTGACTTTCACAAACTAAAAAAATTCTTTTTCTATCTCTTATGCTCTCATGTTTCATAAAGATAATAATAATGGCAAGTTATGATCAATAGCTTAAAGTTACAGTGAAGTAAGTAGTAGAGATACAATGTCTAAAGCCTTGGATGAACGAGCTTTTGGTTTTCGGTGATGATAAAGATGTAAAAAAAAACTTTGACAGAAAGAACAAGTTATGATCAATAGCTTAAAGTTACAGTGAAGTAAGTAGTAGAGATACAATGTCTAAAGCCTTGGATGAACGAGCTTTTGGTTTTCGGTGATGATAAAGATGTAAAAAAACTTTGACAGAAAGAAGTGCATATGTGAAAGGAGTTCAAAGGAGAAAAGAGCTGAAGGCATTTATCAATCAAGATGATGAGAATTTTTTTCTAGGGAGAAATGCAACGGTGAAAGTATCACGATGTAATAAAGGTGTCAGTCTTTAGCAGAGTTTGTTTAGTAATATTTTAGGACGCCAATAAATTATGTCGGTTTTCTATTAACTATCCTGTAGAACATTTATGGTATCTTTTTAATATCTAATTACAACCAAACGTTTGCTTGAAAGTCTAAAGCGAAAAGAAAAGCAGAATTTACGTTGGGTATCCAAAAAAAAGTACTAGCAGCAAGAATTCCTTTTGTAAAAATGTGACAATAGTTAACAAATGTACGACAAGCTCTTTATCATCTTCAAATCGATCAGCATAGTAAACATTGCATTCCACAAAAAACTCTGTTATATCTATGTACACATAACATATATATCTCAAAAGAATCAAGCAATTTCAATTTTTCTTTCACAATTCACCAAACCACACACTACGTAGTATGTACATCAATGATAGAGGCAAAAAAGAAGGAAGGAGAGAGTATAAAATTGTATGTAGTTACAGATGAAAGTGAAAACCCAAATGACTCAAAAGAATTTCCAAGAGCTGAGCTCCGTTGTAAATTTGCATTGAATTTTCTCTAACAACAAGAGGAGGAAAGTAAAGGAAAGGCTCAAATTTGAATGTGGTTAACTTGAGTCGTCTACCATAAAACATGCCGTAGAAAGGGAAGATGAATATTTACAAGTCGTGTAGAGAGAGAGAGACTCAATATGAATTGCTGATTGCTTTAATGAGTCAGTGTGTATTGTAGGATGCGTAGCATAGTGGTAGTCGTCAAGTAGAGTTTTCTCTCATCTCACACGTAATCAGTCTCTCTTTTATATTTTCTTCTTCCTCCTCTCTTCTGTTTGCACAATAGAGAGACTTTGTCAAGTCTACTTTTGTATTTATTATCTTACCCTTTCTAATTCAAGTTGTATGTGGTTCTCTACAATGGATGACATTTTCCTTCTTGATTTAATCCTTTTGGTTTTCCTTCGTTAGTTTTGCAACTAGTAATGCTAAAAATGAGTTTAGCAAGAAATTTGTACTAATTAATTTTCTACCTTTCTCTACTATATACACCTTTAAAATAGAAAAGGAGGTCACATATAATTACGCTTTTCTACTGCTAATTAAGGTTTGTACAGTTTACTTTATTACTTTCATATATCACTGTGTCACTTGCAAAAATATATAATACGAACAAGCATAAATTACTTTAAAAATTATTTCTATAAGCTTTTTATTTGATTCACTGTTGCATGAGAATTCTTTAGGAAAACGTAATATAAAATCTCTTTGACTCTCATTATTATTTTCTTCTCATTTGCATTTACATTACGCTATTCCTCACTGTCATGTCATGTCATGATGTCACCCTTATTCACTTTGACACCATACTGTAATCTCTGTGAAGTGATAATGCATCTTGTGATGAAAAGTGCGTTGCACTAAAACTATACACACTAGGGCAATGACAATGCATTGAAGAGATTTGTATTATATAAGATATTGGTGTAGAGAAAGTAGCAATTTAAAGCAAAGCATTTCATTCACAATTCACACTTGAGTCACTTTAAAGACAAAAGCGATTTGGAGTGTTAAGTTGCACTTTCAACTTTGTGTAGAGTAGTGAACATGACAATAAGGATTCAAGAACAATAAGACAAGCATGTACTTTATAGTATAGTAGAATGAAAAGAGAAATGTAGACTGTGATTTTACGAATGAGTGACAATTTTAGAAGATGAGCATCTGTAGATGAATTCAAGATAGGGAGACAGATTGTCATTTGTAAAGGGTTGCTGCTAAAACTCTGAGAATTTAAAAGAACAAATAGTAATGACTTTTGACTGACTATTTTTTGATTTGAAAGCCGACTGATTTTTCAGGAAGAATCAGGGAGATATTGAAATTGGAGTAAATAGCTAAGTTAGTAGAGTTGTTGATATTCATCTTCTACATGGCTCTTTGTATTTATTCTCACACTTTTCAATTATTGGATATAACTTTATTTACACGTTTTAAGACTTTTTAGCAAAAATAGGCTTGATACACTCACATCCTTTTTTCAAAATACACTTACATTCTGAATACGGTGGTGCAGGAAGGAATCGACTTATACTTGACTCTCCTGGTTTGACTTTAAGTTCGGTTTCGCTATAAGTGCGACTTACATCATGATTTCCAAAGTTAATCACAACTAAAATTGATCAAGCAAGATTTCTAAATTAATTATTAAGAGATAGAAGTTAAATCAAGAGAAGGCAGCTTACATAACATAAATATCACTGTCAAAGCCAAGCCAATTGTAAAACTCCAATACAGAAAGTTTACAACATTTGCCCATGACCTGCATAAGAAAAAAGTTAAATGTATATATTTAAAACTATAAAAAATATATTCATGTATTATACCAAGTACTACTCTCTGTAGTATCTGGATCTCTCTCCATGAGAAATATGTCGAAATCNAAGAAAAAAGTTAAATGTATATATTTAAAACTATAAAAAATATATTCATGTATTATACCAAGTACTACTCTCTGTAGTATCTGGATCTCTCTCCATGAGAAATATGTCGAAATCTCGTCTATTGAAAGGATTTCCCATATTTGAAAATTTATTGAGTAATGTATTTGTCGATAAGTTTCATATAGACTTTGAGTTTGTTCTGAAACTGGCGATTTCCAATGAAGTCTCCTTCAACAGAAAGAGCAACAAATGAAAGTCATAGGAACACGACACATCTCAAGCTTCAACTTTTATAGTATTTCCAGCAATCTTCCTAAATAAAGAAAATCGACAAAGTGGAAAAACAAAAAGGGATGAGAGATTTTCTCTCCTAGGATTAATTCCTTTATTAACACTACATAAGATATAATGCTCTCTACTATAAGAACTTTTAGCAAATCACCAAGTGCATAATAGTTTACTCAACAAATCTTACAATGTATATATAGTCTTTACTATTTTCCTTCAATATAACTTTTCTTACTCTCTTCTTCTCATATCGACTTTTCTCCCTCATCTCTCTCAGAGGCTTACTCAACAGAAATTACACATTAGAGAGTTACACTTCTATAGTATATAAAGACGAGAGACAAGACACACAACCAATAAATAGAAATTATTGTGTGTGCAGCATAGGGTGAAATGACAAAATACCTTTCGTGTAATTATCTTCGTCTTTTGGCCAATTTCCTTCCATTTCCTTATATAGTCATCTTTAGCACTTTGTCAGTATAAATGTCTAGAAGAGATAATTGCAATCAGAGTCAACTATTATGTTTACGACTTTGTAAGATGACTTTTCTTCTAACAAAACTATGAATGCAACACATTGAGATCCTTATTATTGTATTGGAACCGTATATCTTTAGAAAAATATGTGAAGGAAGTGTGCAACACTATAGCTAAACAGTTATAACTTCTAGCAATTCCCACAACAAGTATAACAGCTAGGATTTTTAGTCAATAGGTTTTTGAAATCATGTTCCCTTTTGACTTTGACCCGTTACATTTGTACAATTTTTACAATGAGTAACCCTTACAAAAGATCAAGTGCTTGGTTTACATGGTCAAAGAATACACGCTTTGGGATTCACAACAGGTTTAGTATGAAAAGTTAAGAAAACACAATAATGAAAGATAAAAGAAATTGACTATTTCAGTAAATAATGACGATTGATAATAAGCTACTAGGTTAAGTTTGATGTTAGATGACAAGATTTACATCAAGTTGGTTTAGTGTAAGTTTGGACACTTGATGCAAACAAAGTTCTCAAATCTCAGGGTTCGTAAAGTGCATAATCAAATCAAATATTGTGTTTAGTTGAGATATCAGTGAAAAGTTATTTTAATAGTGTTAACTTATTTCAGTGTAATTTTTGTGAATCAGCAATAATGATTAAAACCAAGACCGTCCAAATGTTGTTACTGTTGCTGGTACTTCCACCATTGATTTCTGCCAGGAGTTTTTGGGTCAGATTATTTGTTCAAATGTGTTAAAAGTAAATACGTGGAACTCATCGTCAGTATATATAATAATGTTTATTGTTTTAGATGTTGAAGGCAGTAAAAGCTTGTTCAAATCAAAACTGCGAAAAGGACAGTGAATGCGACAAGGGGTGTAAATGTTGTCTAGTAAGTGCTAGGCAAAGGCAATTGCAAGGATTCTTGTACTGTAACCACCACCACAATTGCCACTACAACGTATGCTATACTATTATTGAAACCAATCATTTTACTTAAATAATTTTGTCAATATATTTAATTTTTCAGTACTACAAAGCCAACAACGACCACGTATGCATTTATCTATAATAACTAATCAAAGTCATTCTTAAAAAATTTTTATAATAAGTTCTTCTCATATTTTGTTAGTACCACAACGTAAGTACTAAATTCTTAGAGCATATATAATTTTTTATATTTAGCGTAAGCGTAATATAAAAACAATTGTGATAATACTAATTGTTTAATTTCAGTACAACAACAACTCCAACAACAACAACTCCTACCACGTACGTAGAAATATACATTTACATACATTTCATAAAAATTGTGATAAATATAACCCTTTAATTTCAGTACAACAACAACTCCTACCACGTACGTAGACATACATTTACATATAATTTATAAACAATTGTGATCAAAATAACCCTTTAATTTCAGTACCACAACGGCTACTACCACGTATGTATTAAAATGATTCTTCTCAATCTTTTGATCTATTTTGATTAATATAATTTTATGATCCCTAGCACCACTGAGGCCACTACAACGTAACATATTAAATTTAAATTATGATCATCCCTTATAATAAACTACCACTTTTCCAATATATTCTCTTCAATTTTAGTACAACAGAGGCTACAACGTATGTAACAAAACACAAATTACATTCTTTTTATAATAATGAAATTCATTTTGTGTATTTTGTAGCACCACTACGGAAGCCACTACAACACCAACGTATGTATTATTAAACTGAAACAATTTTGACACTTAGAACATATAATTATTAGGTCTTTCCTTTTCAATTTGTAGCACAACAACCACGTACGCATTAACTTTGAAAAAATTAAATTTTCATATTATAACACAATTTCAACAATGCGGTCCCTGTCTTTTACTCTTTTAGAACCACAGAGGCTACAACTACTACAACGTATGTATAGATATATTAGAACCATATACATTCTGCAATACAATTTGGTAAATAATTTATTATTATTGCATATGATTCTAATTTTTAGCACTCCTACCACAACGTAAGTAGACATATTAAAAGTACAATATTTTTTACAATATAACTTAACATATAAATTTTATGATTTCAATTTTCAGTACTCCTACCACAACGTAAGTAAAGATTATATTAAAATAAACTATTAGATTTTGTTGCTTAATTGTCTAATATGATTCTAATTCTTAGGACTCCTACCACAACGTAAGTAAAGATTATGTTAATATAAACTATTACATCTTGATACTCAGTTACATATTATATGATCTTATTTTTTTAGCACACCCACTACAACGTATGCAAAGATTTATTAAAATTACAATATTGTTTACAATAAAACTTGGTATTTATTTAAATTTTATGATTTCAATTTTCAGTACTCCTACCACAACGTAAGTGAAGATATATTATCATCATATTAATGTCACGAATACAATTTAATATTAAATTAAATTCTATATGATTTTAATTTTCAGTACTCCTACTACAACGTAAGTAAAGATTATGTTAACATAAACTATTGCAGCTCAATTCCCTAACTTGATTCTAATTTTTAGCACTCCTACCACTACGACACCTACAACAACGTAAGTAAAGATATATTAAAATTACAATATTGCTTACAATATAACTTGATATTTACATATTTCAATTTTATTATTTTATTTTTCAGTACTCCTACTACAACGTAAGTAAAGGTTATATTAACATAAGCTATTGTCACTAATTTGCATAATATGATTTTAATTTTTTAGCACTCCTACTACTACGACACCTACTACAACGTAAGTAAAGATATATTAACATCATACTATTGATTCGAATACAACTTAATATTTAATTAAATCATATATATATATGATATGACTTTTATTTCAGCACACCCACTACAACGTATGCAAAGATTATATTAAAATCAACTATATCATTTTGTCACTTAATTGCAAAATGTATGGTTTTAATTTTTTTAGCACTCCTACCACTACGACTCCTACTACAACGTGAGTAAAGATATATTAAAATCAAATAATGCATTTTAGTACTCACATTGCCTAATATCTGATCTTGTTTTTTTAGCACACCCACTACAACGTATGCAAAGAAATATTAACATCATATTATTGTTTCCAATACAATTTAATATTAAATTAAATTATGTATGACTTTTATTTTTAGCACACCTACTACAACGTAAGTAAAGATATATCAAATTACAACATTGTTTACAATATCATATAACTTTGAATTTATTTAAATTTTATGATTTCAATTTTCAGTACTCCTACTACAACGTACGTAAAAATATATTAAGATCATATTGTTTCTAATAAAAATTAATATTTAATTAAATTATATGACTTTTATTTTCAGCACTCCTACCACTACGACGCCTACTACAACGTAAGTAAAGATTATATTAAAGTAAACTATTACATTTTGTTACTTAATTGCCAAATGTTTTAATTTCTTAGCACTCCTACTACTACGACGCCGACAACAACGTAATTAAAAATATATTAACATCATATTATTGTTTCCAATACAAATTGATAATTAATTAAATTATATATGATGCAATTTTTAGTACTCCTACTACAACGTAAGTAGATATTACGTTAACATATTACATTTTGTAACTTAATTGCATAATATGATTCTAATTTTTAGCACTCCTACCACTACGACCCCTACCACAACGTAAGTAAAAATATATTAACATCATATTATGGTTTCCAATACAAATTGATAATTAATTAAATTATATATGATGTAATTTTCAGCACTCCTACTACAACGTAAGTAAAGATTATGTTAACATAAACTATTGTAACTCAATTGCCTAGCACATGATTTATATTTAACACACCCACTACAACGTATGCAAAGATATATTAAACTAGTGACCAAATTTATGGACTGTAGATTGGTTTATTATAATAAAATCTCGCTGGATAGTTGTATGCAACGGAGAATAACATAGATTAATAGCGCGCATAGCTTGACACCACTTGTATTTTATATGGAGCCCGTGAGCATTTCTATTTTCTTTGCAGCGTTACACAGATAAAATTGACTTCTAAACTATATTATATATTAAATAATGATAATTTTAAAATTTTAAATAATTATGATTTTATCTATTAATTATTTTGTATATGAATTTAACTTTTCAGCACTCCTACAACAACGACGTATGTATAAATACATTAAAATCATATATTGTTAACAATACAATTTGGTAATAATCAATTATATTTATACAATTTAACTTTTTAGAACTCCTACCACTACAACGTATGTAAACATATATTCAAATATTATTTTGTTCCCAATATAATTTGGTAATCAAATATATTTTATGCTATTTCAGAACTCCTACCACTACAACGTATGTAAACATATATACAAATATTATTTTGTTCCCAATATAATTTGGTAATCAATTATATTTATACACTTTAACTTTTCAGAACTCCTACCACTACAACGTATGATACATGAAATAGCATATTTATTTAAACTTAGCTGTACTATTTAATTATATTATATATGAATTTAATTTTCCAGAACTCCTACCACTACAACGTATGATACATAAAATAGCATATATAAATTTAACTGTAATATTTAATTATTTTATATATGAATTTAACTTTTCAGAACCCCTACGACTACAACCACGCCTACCACCACAACGTATGTAAATATATATTAAAATCATATATTGTTCTCAATATGGTTTATAATCAATTATATTTTATGATTTGAATTTTTCAGAACTCCTACCACTACAACGTATGACAGATAAAATAGCATATTTAAACTTAACTATATTTAATTATTTTATATATGAATTTAACTTTTCAGAACTCCGACCACAACAACGTACGTAAACATATTAAAATCATATGTTGTTCACAATCCAATTTGATAATCAATTATATTTTTAC